>KN824905.1:0-54229 GCA_000827395.1 Paxillus rubicundulus Ve08.2h10 | reverse complement strand
CCCCCGCTTTTAGACTCGAGAATCGTGAGCTAGCCATGCCTCTGGTGCTTTCGCTGAGCAAGGACATGAAAACGAACGGTGTGAGTAGTCGCACCTGTGACGGGTAGGCAACTCTCCTCGCCCAACAGCAGAAGTCATCGGTCTCGTGGCGCTGCTGGTGCAGGAGGTGGTATCTTTAAAAGGACGCACGCATCACCGCACAACATATCATGGCCCCTTTCCATTGCAATGACCGAGCATGAATTTGTGCTCGAGAGCCACCGTGCGATAACTTTAGAGCACCCTAGAATTCTCTGATGGCAGCCAATAACACCTAGGTTATTGTCGTCAGGTGGGGGTTGAGCTGGTCTCTGGTTATCCTAAAATACGAGAAATACAGAGGGAACCTCGTGTGAAGGGGTCCACATCCTCGCTGAGTCCGCCCACGGAGACGAGTCGACTCGCCGTGGATTATTTACTCACGACTCGGTTCGCAAACAGGGATAATATTGTGTCGAGAGTGGCTGATCTGTACCTGGACGCGTCAGCGGTGTCTCGAAAATTGGAAAAGGAACGGGGCCCACATCGAGGGCGACCACCTGTGCGGTCACTGGAACATTTGGGAGAAAGTCCCAACTTAGATCCGACTCGGTCAAGCAGGCCGTGTATTATTGACTGGCCATGTTACACGCCCTTGTGTCCATTTTTGTTCCCCTTATCTCGCGAAGGAAAGGACGGAGCGGTTCTAGCATGGGAGGACCGCATCAAGTGAGAATTGTTTCAATCCCTGCCACCGATGGCCTGGCGGGCTGTGTGATGCGTAGTGCATAGCTACGATTGACGGGAGAAACCGTTTGGGATAAATATGGCCCCATCGTGCAAAGATCAGTGACAGGGAAGACGATCCTGATCAGCCGATGTGCGAGATCACTCGCTGTTAGGGTTTGGCGCTGAGGTACACGCATATTCCGTCTTCGGTGGGATGGAAAAAGATAGGCTTGAGAATGAATATCGGTGCAACGTGACTCTGCGGTTGGCCGCCTAGGATAAGTGTGGACAATGAATTGTTCGTTTTTTAATCACCGTGATAATAATGTATCGTAGTCCTGTTGGTGGCCACTGCCCAGGCGACTGCAAGGCCCATTGGCATAGGAACAAGCTGCACGGTATTTCTTTCCAAGCTCGTCTTGAAGACATTCTGATCCTCATCCGCAGACACGCTGGTCTTTCTGAGGAAATATACCCCATCTTGGGCTGCAGCAACGATGAATGCGGCTCCTAGTACACGTGGGCTCAATGTGGGTCGGGTTGTGGACTCGGCCATAGAACGGCGACGCGTGCAACTGTTAACGTCCCTCCAGGTGGTTTCTTTGTGTTTTCTACCATTCGCAAGCCCTGTCAGGGTGACCCTAGTTCCCCAAGAATGCTAAATGGCTAGATACCTCGATGGCAGGTCTCCGACAACTTGACTGCGCCGCTTTTCCTCCGCCGTGACCGTCGATATGTCCCATAGTTGCAATGAAAACTGACAGTACGAGCCTTCTCTAGCCGCAGAGAGCTTGCCAAGTGACTTTCGAACCGAAAAAGTCATTCGTCTATCAGTGTCTAAAAAAAACGGAACCAAAAAGCAAATTGGACGAGTCGGAGCGCCGCTAGCAAGATTGGAGACTCCCCCGAATCCAGACTCCACGGATCAGGATCAGGAAGCTAATGGTACATTCCGAGTTCCCCCCAGATTGATTCAGGTGTGCCCTACATACGAATCCATTCTAATTCGGTTTATCGCACTCGTCGTGAAGGACTTTTTCGTTTCTTCAAATTCAAGCCCACCCACCGTGATCGTCGTCACATATCTACATCGGCGCATATTGCCATCTTGCTACGAAGACCGGTGTTTCCTCGCTGCGGAACCGCGCCTGCGGAAGAAGAAAAAAACCGCTGTGGAATTCGAAGCGTATCAGACCCAATCCAAACACGCGCGGACTGCCAGTTTTTCCGGCCAAGGTTACCCGCAGTTACTCCAGCCAACCAGCCAAGCCCACAGACAAGCAGACGCACTGGCAGGCGCCCGACAACGCCACATGTGCAGGATCCAGACTAGATCTAATTCTGTGGGTAAGAGTACTTAGGAGCTGCGGCTGGAGACGGCATAACTCCCGTGAAAGGTCATATGAGACGTCCAGCTTGCTACCGTGGTAATCGGAATCGCCCGTAAAGCCCCCCCTTGGTGCCGGTGAGGAATTGCTCGTTTTGATTGGCGTAAAGAACGCACGACGAGCTTCCTCGCAGATCCTAGTCCACGGGAATGTCGGCGATTCAGCTGCCCTATGGCCTGGGTTTCCCCTGCCCGTTGGCGCCTAGTAGCCAGCTGGCTAGCCTGAACCTTCTCGTATCGGATACGCGACGTCGACGGCTGGAACGTACACATCCTTCTGGTCTGTCAACGTTCGAGCGATCGGCTGTCGAGTTTCGTGATGGGTCTATCGTGACTTGTTGTGGCCACGATGACCGTGAACATGCAACACGGCATTCTGTCGACATCCTACGCCATCCAGGATCCTGACCCTGATCTTGCAGCCATAAGCGTATGACGTTCTCTTCCATAGTGGCGCGTGGCACAAAATCAGTGCTATCCCTTTGGAATGGAGATATCCGACAGATAACTTGGCCGAGGACGGGACGCTGCACACAATCGCCCTCAAACGGGAAGTCTCGCAGCGTGGAGACGGCGCGTGATTGTATCACCTGGATCAGGGCATCATGGTATTGCTACTAGTAGTGTCGGTGATTACGCTGCCCTTGAACCGTTGATGAAGAGTCCCTGAAATGAACACGGGATGCTGTAAATGCTTTCACATGCCTTTTTCTCTTTCTTTTTTTTTTCCTGGTTGGCAGCAGAGTCGCGCAAGGATCTACCCTTCGACCCCGTGACATGCTCATGACACGGGTGCTTTGGACCTGATATGGGGTATCCCAGGCGTTAGGAGAGATAGCTCGAACTTTGAATGTCAAGTTGTCCTGTCATGGACCCACTCAATAATCGATCATTGTGAAACCCTCAGATCAGGCTACCTCCACTCAACCTGTGCCCGACTCCGATGGCCGGTATTAAGGGTGAACAAATCGGTCGATAGCACCACTGCAATGATAGGACAGCCTAGCCCAACCTGCGAGTCGCGACCACATCACAGCGAGTTCGCCACATTAGCAGGAACGTTGACAGTATTCGATTTGCCCACTGGGCAGCTAGTACTAAGCATTGATAGTGGTCGAAAAAGTTAAGTTTCCGGAGATAAATACGTATGCGGTCGTAATTGAGTCCAATGAAAGCGAGAGCATACTAACCAGTACAGCAAAACTCCAAGAAAGAGGTAGCGGGATTACACACGCTCGACTGGCGTTTAAAACGAAAACGAATACTGAAGAGCAATATGCATCAGAAGGTCGATTTAATTACGAGAGCATGCGACTGGCTGCATTCAGTGGCAGCCGAGCCCAGAATCTACTTTGCCAGGTAGTGCAAGAAGACCAGTCAAGTCAAGTGAATTACGAAGGGACAAGCAGGGAAGCACATTTTTTAGATCGGTTGATAACACTTCTCCACGGAGCTCCGGGCTGCCAAGGAGGACCTCACGCAACAGCTTCGTGGACACTGGACGACCGCATGTCCACGTGGTGCTGCAGACGAGGAGGCGACCGCTGACGAAGAGGCAGAAGATGGTCGTGACCACGGTCAGACGACGACGGGTATACAGCTGTGCGTGCGGATGGCACATCAATCCAAGATTGGATTTCTGGTAGCTGATTGGGGTGCTGCGGCTTTCTCGAGTCAGGTATCGACGTAAGCGGTGCAATCGAAGGGTGACTGTAGTGGTATGGCGCAAGCGGAGCCACATGTGTGGAGATAGGGGGCAGCTGTGTCGACTGCGGCGGAGTCCTTGGCCGCGTCATAGTGGTTGCTAGCGGCCCCCTGCGGTGGGGGAACTGGTCAGGTCTGGAGCGACCATGGGTGCGCTCAAAGAGGCCACATTTGTTACAGAGCTGCAAGTGAGCGTGTCAGTAGTGTGACATAAAGGGGGCCGTAACGATCCTTACCACTTTGCCGGGACTGAGGTTCGATCGCCTCCATGTAGAGGTATCGGTTGTGCAGCAATTGAAACATCTTCTGCGAACCCTGTCGCTCAATTTCGTCGCTGCGTCATCTGTGAAACCAATGGTGTAATGGTTTTGTCCTGGGAGAGGGTACGAAAGCGACCCGCTCTCGCGCGATGTGACGCTACTGTGCGTCAGAGGCGGGCTGTTGTAAGCCGGGGCGACATGGTATGGGTGCGAATCATGAGAGTATCTGTGCTCGGGGTGTGGCCGTGAGCTGTACGAATAGCCATGAGATGCCCGTCCTGAGTCTCGGACGGGATCGTGAGGGTACGGCCTTGATTGCCGGCCCATTGGCTCTTGGGAATAGTACGTATCAGAATAAGCCGAGTGGTCACCCGAACGGTCGGGAGGCGAACGACGGGGTGCTGGTGACGAGACTGAAGAACGATCGAGTGACGAGACGGACAGAGAGGGAGAGTGGGTGAGAGTTGCTATCGGGGGAGGACTGGGTCTGCGGTAAGAGTGATCATAGTAGTCACCATAATCACGTCGGTGACTAGGGGACAAGGAAGATTAGTGGGAATCATGGAAGTAGACCGGATCAGAGATGCATACGAAGATGGCAGTGGCATTGAATCGACACGATGGGGCATATGAAGAGTAGCGCGGGTGGGCGCTTGAGATGAGAGGTGAGAGGTGAGAGGGAGACCAAGTGAGGGATTGTTGTGAGGGTGCTCTGATTTATCAATGGCAAAGGATGTCGAGAACTGATAATGGATCAACAGATCAAAAGACGGCGCGACATCGAAGGAAACAAAGAACGAACACCGCGCTGATCAAAGGGATCAGGAAGTCTTAAATTTGGCAGAAGGGCTGTTTCTAGAGATCTGGCGTCTGGTTTTTGGAAAAGGCAAGTGTTTAGGAAAGAGGGATTCCGGTCGAGGCTGGGCTCACCGTTATCAAGAATGCGATGATCAGATGTAGCCGTGGAGGGTTCACGTGGAGACAAATAGCGTGGTTCTGTTTGCTGGGAGCCGTGGCGGTCTTCCCTGAGGAATTGAGGTAAGGAACTTGGATGAGAACGAAACGTTTGGTGTGGTATTTGAGGACTTGCCAGGAACTAAGTTTGCTCTTCTGAGAAGATTCGCTATGCGGTACAGCGGTCTGATGATCCGAGTGGGAGAACATGCCAGGTGATTGAAGGGGAAACGAATGTTCTGAAAGACATGAACCGGTTACAGAAGTCATTCCGTCTTCTGAACGTGCCCGAAGTTCCTCCCCTTGTCGGTTGTCCTCACGAACCTCCTTCCTTTTTTAACACCTACCCGCGATCCAGACCAGCACTATTCCGTAGAAAAGGCAAGGGTCCATCTCCGCTTGCAATCCACTTGGGTTATTTTTTCCATTATTTTATATTGTCGACTATTGTCCTTTCCCCAAGCGGAGATCCAACCCCTCCATTCTCATGCCGCCACGGCACAGCCGGCTCGGTGCCATTTTAATCGCCGACTTACGAACAATTCAACGACCCGCCTGTCAACTTTCCTTCACCCGCTGACCTGTCGTGGCGGTTGTCCATCGGAGAGCCGGTAGCAGGATTGGACAGCACACCGCTTCTTATCGCGAGATACGGTCGCTGAAAGTCGCTGGAATTGAAAATGGAAAAGAGGGGATGCCCTAGCCCAGTGCGAGACGCCGCGATCATGGGCGTATTTGGACCAAAAATGCGGGTAGGGTACCAACTTGATCGCCTACCCTATCACATCGACCCTGCCATCAATCAGATTCCGATGCCCTTCATTTTTGAGGGCATCGCGTCAATACAACCCCATTTGGAATGGACTTCATAGTTTGGTACAAGGCATCTTCCGTTCCTTCTCTGACCCTTTCCGCTGTCTCCAAGTAACGCTCAATATCTTTTTTTCCCTTGGTTCCTCTCTACTGCACAACTTTTCTTCTGTTATCCAAGCCCTTTACCGGGAACCTATACCGCATCTGATTGGCATGATGTGACTGATTAGTGATTGGTTGTCCTCCAGATCACGATACGGTACTGATCACCAACACGGCGTCTGCTCCCTAGTTTGGCACCCTTCCATTACCCCTATCCCACTTGTCCAGATACGTACATATGCGGGGACGCGTCACGATATGAAATACCGCCGACGTTCGATCGACTGGGGTCTACTTACTTTGAGGGATCTGGTCCGCTCCTAGCTTGGAAAATTTGGTCAATCTTCTGGTTTCTCATGGCGCGCTGGACCATTCAAGTTCTACTTGTCACAGCTGTTGTCAGCCCAAGTTTGGGAAGTGATAAATTATTTTCCGGTAACACAGCTTATTTCCTCACGTTCATCTGTAACCCGACGCATGTTGTGTCACGCCTTGCTGGTGAATTGCGCAGCCGTCTATCGTTGAGCTAAAACGCCACAGGCCGCATGACTCATCGATGCCATGAGATGGTGCATACAAATCGATGGACCACACATTCTCCTTCGTCTAGAAGTCGCAACCAGCGGGCGACTTCCTTTCCATATCTGAAGGTCGACGAAGGACACACCACCGATGCCGTCAACCATCATTTGCATCATCATCACCGCTCACAGTAGGTCCCGGACTCTTACCTGCATCATCACCAATCAAGCAACTGTTCGCCATTCTCACTTCCACGTTAGGCAGGTAGAGCGTCCCGCCTATACGTGGAAGACGACACGAAGTGCTTGGTTCAACGTGGACTCCTCGAAACGGTATGGCATGTTGGCCGTCGTCTAGGAAAACCTTTCTTTTGGAGCTGCGATCACCTCTTGGCTTTGATGACATGCTCAGGCTACTAGTACGCATCAACATGATACCAAGTTTGGCGTGGGAGCGCTATCTCCACCTGCTAGTCCCGAGTTTGCGAACAGTGTGTAGTGATAGGTATAAACGATTATCTCTTCTTGTCTCCCTGACAGCGCCTTTGTCGCCCGCCAGTGCGCTGTCAGCTCCACGGCAACCTGTAATCACTTCATTTGACTGGGCTGAGTGACGATACAGTTGATTCCATAGATAATGCGGTTCTGAATTAAGGTCTTGCGTTTCATCCATATCATATTCCGTCGAGAGGCGCGCCATTCCGATTTGCTCATTAATCTTGTAACCCGTTTATAGGTCGTCGTGGCATATTCAGCTATACGCCTGAGATAAGATATAGTGAACGGCTGTTCGGATAGCTGGGACTTTTCTTGTCCGTTTCACTTGACGAGTGTTAGCCTCGCCTTCGTGCCACGTAGAGTGCGACATGGGCAAGTCACTGGTCTGAGAAGACTGGTACTGGCGCGTCACACCGACACGACCGACAAATTAGTAACGAGTAACCAAGTCTCTTCATCAGTTACCGAAAGAGTAATGCCGACAATCCGCCATCATCACGTGCGCGTCACAGATCCAGATCTCACCATCATCACATCCTCCGAATCGTTCCCAGCATCCCATGGCTATCCATGTCCCAGGCTCCCACCAGCTGCTCCAGTGCCACTACTCAATGTTCAATGGCGCCAGACTCATTGACCATGCTAAGCCCGTGTCACGTTCATGCTTTGGCGCTGAGCTGTCCCCCTTTCTCAGTCGTGCGTGTGACAGTCGCCAGGCATGCCGCAGTCGACGCATTGATACAACTCGTCGTTCAACCTGTCCTGAAATAATTCGTCAACAAGATTACGGCCAGTGGCTGAGCCTGGATACCACACGATGACGAATTAGGAGTGCCCTGTTTAAGAACGCGGGGCGCCTCCTCGAAAACACCACCCCCCCTCCGTTACCCACGTGGATCGTGGATGTACTAAAAAGGGAGCAAAAGGCACTTTGTACGATGAGTCATTGCCTTGCCTGGAATGAAACAATGGACTCGGGTACTGTCCTTGGCATCGTGATAAGGGGGCCGTGTACGTTCCTCCAAGGGCCTAGCACCTTTGCATTGCTCCCGGCTGTGGCAGCCTGTTGACAGCACCACGCTCGATGTCTCGCAGTAGGCACTACCCAACAAGGTCGCCGTCGATTCTTGGGGTGACGGGCGCCAACACGCACGCCGAAACGAGACGCGATGCGATGGCGTTCTCACCAGATCAAGTCGCACTTAATGTAAACCCACTCCACCATAAACTGGATCACCCAACCTACTCACTTGACGGATCATGTGTCATCCCCGCCACACCCCCATCTGATGCTGCATCAACTAACTTTACTTTGCAGTCTGGATTTGGAACATCAGCGTCAGCGGTAATAGGCGTTTAAGGAGCGTTTGCCACGATCAAACGGCGGGCCTGGTCAATGACTTATCCCTTGATCCCTGAAAGCCTGATCCCTTGATCATGATGTATTACGACGCACTGATCATTGATCATGCACGCGAGCGAACTGTAGCTACTGTAGTCGGGTCCGAGGACTCGCAGGGACCCCCACGTGCATTTCATAATACACCAGTTATTATGATGGGAAGCGATGAGTACGACGGATCAAAAGAGGCTGGTGGGAATAGGACGACTGGTGAGAGCTTTTGGGTCCGGTGATCAGAATTTGTCGTAAACGATGCCTGGTGTCTGGTTGGCAAGTTCATTACGTTCGTCCATAGGAAGTGTGGGACTCGGAGGAACGATTTTTGAATACGTCCTGTGGCACTAGGCGCACGCGGGGGCGTATGCTCAGGGTGCTATCGCACAAGAATATTATCAGCATCAATTTTTTTTTTGACAGAATCAGCGTTATCGTTAACGTTGATAATTGAATATGCTGTAGCTGTTTTTACGTGGGAGAAGGAGGCAAGTTAGGAAAGTTAGGGGCGACTGACCTGAGGACTCGGGTTTGGAGGCTTGCCGTGCCTCTGATCATCATCATCGATCAGTCTATCGTTATCATCTCTCCTCCATCCGAGTAGCACAGGCACAACTGGCGTGCGTGACTTCACTTTGTACGCAGAGCTAGACTGACGGGAAGACGATAGCTCAAACACCTGAACTTGGTAAAAAGGACGCCCTACTCTCCATCACGAACTCGATGGAGACCAGGCCGTGAAGAAGGGCTATGGCGGTCCCCACTGCTCCAGCGCCGAGGCATGCAAACGCCGCGGCGGTGTCACGGTATTGGTCACCCCCGCCGCACGATGCCAAGGGATCGACATCAGAGTAGATGGGTCCTGGGATATCGAAACAGATAAAACGACCCTTGTTCCGCGGCTCCTTTTTTCTGGGCCCATCACGAGTGAGACAGATTGAGAGCATTTCAATACAGTGATCACGTTAACTAGGCGTCTTGGGCCAGAGCCTTGATGCGATCGTGGATTGTATTGAGAGCTAACTCTGTGCCCCTTGATGAGCAAGTTGCATATACGTACGCACGGTGCTGATGCGGCAGGCGTGAGTATTGGCTGAAAGATGGAAAGAGGGCACACTGTTGTGATCATGGCAAGGATGTGCTGGGATGCCAAGCCTCGGGGTCATCGTCGTGATATCATACCTGTATCAATCAGTATTGGACTCGGGCTATGGTCTCCTGGAGGAAGATTTCGAGATTGCCAAGGATTAATATTGTAAATCGATGAACGCTGAATGACGTTGAACGCTGGGCATAGGAATTCAACGCGACTCCGAGTTGCGATCGGAAGGTCAATTGTTGCACCTCAGCGGCCGAGAACTGCCAATTCAATCATTAACACCTTTTCCACTGATATCGTAAACTCGTATGTAAGAGTCCAAATATCCTTCGAGATACCACACAGAAAGGTCCATATCAAAAGCGCTATCATATCAACACCCAAATCACTATTCAAATCACTCAACGTCTTCACCGCGGACCTGTCCAACATGCAGAGCCATTCATCGCCGTCAATCCATCTACCCTTCCTCCATCTCTGTAGTGCTTTCCACAAGCGAGTTAGCTACTGCCGTTGACCATATACGTACCGTGCCGTCATGACTTCCAGTGGCAAACATAATCGGATCGTCCGTTGCATTGTTCCAGCTGATACACATCAGGTCCCTGGGCTCCGGGTTTGTGGGACGAAGGTAACGAAGGAGAGCAGCGGTGTCTCGATCCCACACGTGAACATCGCCCGCTGTGTTAGGCAAGATCATTAGCTGTGTCAATGTTCTGGGCCAAGATGGATGGGGGACGACGAACTTTTCCCAACACAATAAACGAATTGTTCATCTCTGCCACCAAAGTGACATGATCCAGCGATGGAAGTGGGAAAGTTGAGAATGAACGTGTGTTTCAGGTTGAGTCGGGATGTGACAGCACTTTCTCCGTTTCGCCTCCCTCGGTCTTTCACAGCCTCGAGTTTCCAGAGCTGAGGCGCCGCCTAGGGGAGCAACTGTCAGCAGAGTCATGGCACATAACTAGCAGTCACATACCTGCTCGAACGACACGAGGACAGCAGAACTGCTCTTTGCCACGGAGATGTCGCGGACTTCATCAAATAGCGGTGTTTGACTGAGACAGAAGTGAGCAGGACTAGTGAGACCTGTGCAAGCCATCTGCTTACTTCTCCTTTTGTTTTGTCTGCATGTTGTACACTGGAAAATGGAGGTCGGCTATCAGGCGCTGCAGAAGCAGTGAGCACATACCAATGATCCGCTTTTCAACCCTCGTGTGATGGGTGGGCTGCGGTCCAGTCGTCGGTGGTATGGAGGGCCCTATGCCGATGAGGCGCAGACAATCCGATGTCACCGCAACATCGCTCAGTCGGATGTGGCCAAGATCATACGATTCCAAAACCTTGAAACGCGGACAAGTTAGTTTAGTTGTTACATCACGAAGATTTCTGACCTTCCCACGCGGATCCTGAGTGGAAAGTGCGGTTAGCTCAACCACACCCCCGAGTGAAACGGTTTACATACAAGCTTTACCACATCACTACCTTCGACCGAAAGGAATCCTGATAACGACTATCAGTGAAAGAATCATGGGGGCACTCGACATGCCCTACCCTGCCCGTTAGGGAGCCAAACGACGGAACTGACAGTTCTCCCACGATCTATTGTTTGCCTACAAACGCCATCCTGAACAGACCCTCAGAATCAAGTACCAACACATTGAAATAGATCATACCTCTGACCACAGCTTAATACCGCGGGTAAAACGCGTGAGGAGTGCCCTGCTATTGGGGGACCTGTACCGTATACCATGAGATCACCAGTAGTCGCGTTCCAGGAAGAAACAGATTACCAAGCTACTTGGCTGACAAAGCCCCTAACGTGCACGAGCGTCCGATGAGGAGTGAAACGGTCCTGCAGCGGAGCTTAGCTGTCAAAATATGTCACGCAATTACATAACCACTTACTCCAACGCGAAAGATGACCGCAGTTCTGTCCCAACTGGCAATGGCGTCATATTCTAAACCCAATAAGGCAACGTCAAAACCTTACCTTGATGTGGCCAGGTACTTCCCATTCGGTGAGAACTCGACATGGCGCACGAGGGCCTGGTGGTTATCGAGCTCTTGGGATAGTTCCAGCGCGCCGAGTTTTTTAATTGCAATGGTCATCCGGGTCTCCCGCAGAGCTGAAGTCCCATAATCTGGAACTGGACTTGCAGATGTCTCAGGCTTCGCAGTTAACGAGGTTTGCCACCACGAATCTCTGCGTGGCAGCCCTGGTCGAGTGGGAGTTCGAGCAGACTGGAGCTTGATCACAGCTCGCACGGCGTTCTGGAAACGCCGCCGGGGATGAGAGACTTCTAAACTTCCAGTCTCATGCTTGTGACCAACAGAAGATCCCGGAATTTCTGTTGAGGCCTCGTCGGCGGGGAACTGCGTGTCCGGGAATGGAAGTACTGCTTTGGTCTTGCGAGGTTCACAAACCCAGCTGAGCAAGCGACTGCAGTACACGCGTGTGATTGTGATGCGCTTGCTGCACCACCGCAAGGCGATTCGATGTGCTCGCACTATTCCAAGGCCAGCCAACTCATTGAGGGCATCGTTGATAACCTCCTCGAGCCACTTCTGGTCTGCGTGGCGTGCAAACGTCCAACGTTCCAACACAAACCAGCCAGAGATGGAAACGAGGCCTAGCAGTGCAACCCCCTGAACACAAACGAAACGCTGAGGACGAGACATGATGCAAAAGAAACCGAGGACGTACCGTCAGGACGACTATTATCGTTGAAGTAACTTTGCTCTGTGAGATAGGAAGATCGACACAGGTTTAGGTGGAAACTGCTGAATTCTTACCTGTCCAGAAGAGTATGTGAAGAGTACGACTCCAGCAGAGAAACAAGCGACGGCAATAATGAGGAAGACGAGTGGTGATCCTTTCATCCAGACGAGAACCCACCACGGAACTCTATGCAAAGGTGAGCGGCTGATATCATTTAGCATGTAAGGCACTGAAAAGCTGAATAAGATCTCACTAGATCGATTGTTTCCAGGTCAAACCCAACAAGCCATTCACTCCGCCTGCGATGCTGAAGACCAATGATGAGAGCCAAAAAATGTTCACGCTGTCAGCAAGGATGTTGCCTTTGACAGTGTTTGAGTACTGCAGCAGCGACGCATCTACCAAGCCGAAGAAGATGGATAACGTTGAGACATTGAGCAAATTCTTGATCGCATGCTGTTGATGGAACCAGATAGTCGGAATGCCTGCGTAGGTAATAAGTTAACCGGAAACGAATAGGTTTTCGCACCAACCAATCTCAATAAATATGGACAGTGCAATAGTGATGTTATCGAGGTGACCACCAATTTCCGTAGTTAAGTCATGTGTGTAGCGCTGCACCGCTGGGGAACGAAACTGGTCTGGGTATTGGGTTGGGTGAAATCCAGAGAATGACAGACATTGAAAACACTGACTTTTGTATCCATTTAGACAAGTAGCCCAATACTAGACATACGGTGTGAGGAATGCACGGAACAGCGAGCAAGGGGCTACATACGCTCAAGTCGTTTTCGAATGCCCTCATCGACTGACTGATGGCTTCGTCGGTAAATTCTTGAAACTCGTTGAGGCAATGTGAGAACGCTGCGACATCCTTGGCAAAACAGTCAAGTTGTTCGGGAAGCATTTCAGGATCAAGGGTCCCCTGTAATATGGGCACTGATGGACGACGGCGCCAGCCTGGCCGCCGTTCCATAAAATTAGGGTTAAGAGGCGCTTCATGGGGGTTCCGGGCAATTTTGCGGGGATACAGGCACGCAGCGTTGTCTCGGAATAGGAACAGGATCTTCGTGAGTCGCTCTTGTAATCTAGAGGCAGAGGACACTATGCCTACGGAGCTCCCCAATTGACGAGCGGAATTTGCAAAATCACGAAGCTGAGGAGAGATGAGATTGGACAGAATAATCAACTGAGTGCATACCTCCTTGTCGAGATTTTGGATTCGTCTTCGAATTTAAAAGGGTTAGCACATACAAGGGGGAGAAAATGATCAGGCATTACATTTCAAACTTGTAGAAGAGTTCTGCGCCTGAATTCTGTAGCTTTTCATCCGTCGAAGGCGCTGTGGGAGAGCTCTAGCATAGTTTGCAACGATGAAGCGTCGACTCACGTGCTTGGTCCTCTGAGGTGGACGGGTAGCTGAAATCTGCGACATCTTGTTAGGATAGACACTGCAGCCACAAACGGAAGAACTCGCCTGCTTGCACTTCGTTGTTATGCTCCAGCCCAGCCAGCGCGTCGATAAGACTGCACAACGCTCGTCTCCGTCTGGGATCGATCCCCATGCCAAAGTTGCGCAAGGTCCTTTGAGTAGCACTTGTCGACGTGGATCGAGCACTTGTCGGTGGATACTGAGACGTGCTCGTCCATGTATCGTGATCCATGTCCATCAGATGCAGATGAGGATAGTACCAAGTCTGATAAAACGTGCAAGTGCAGAGAAGTTCGTGAAACCATCTTCGTACGTTAAGTAGCGGAGTTGGGTATAGGGCAGGGAGGCTGCGGGCTGCACTGGCAGCTTCAGGATGGAAGCAGGTCCCTGACTTGTGCCACGCCTATTACTGTGCAGGCGCCCCAGGTTCCATTCTTGGCGTAGCGAACATGAACATGTGCTAGCCACCATGATCGCAGACGCACTTAGGCTGTTAACATAGCCCCGTGTAAATGGAGAAAGGTGGAAGGGACGCGGCGATAATGGTTCACCTCAAGCTCCAGATTCAAGTGCATTCTGACCAGTGTGTACCAAGCTTGATGAAATCCGGTGAAATGGCAAACTTGAGTTTGCTACTTGGCAAAAGGTCAGCGGTCTAGAGCCCATTCAACGGAACTCTCACAAGCGCTGTGTAGGACTAATTGCCTTGCTGCAAACACGCATATCATGAATTTAGGATGGCTCGGGGGCGCTGCCGGGTAAACCTGGTGTCACTCGATATCGAACATCTTCTCATGCGAGTATGCATTTATCATGTCATTGCCAGCGCATGTGCGCATGGTGAGAGTTGCATCTCAGAGTAATGTGGGCAGCTGACCGAGGTAAAGTTAAGTTGGGCAGACGCAACGACACTGATAGCCAAAAAGACGCAGACTCTACGTCGGCCACGACTTACATAATAGTGTGAAGTGGAATGGCTGATGTGGTCGATTTAAACATTCCCCGTCTCTCAAACTTGTGGTATCAGAATGCGGCGCAGCCGTTATGCGACGACATATGATCAAGTGCCACCTCACCTCACCAATTCTCTGCGCCATTTCTAATCTGAAAACGCCCAACTATCCGAGTCTGACCTCCGAGTCCACCCCTGGGCCCGAGAAGACGCCAAATCGCCACGAGGCTCTCATATGGTGCCCATGCCAGCCATATGCACGGAGGCGTATCAATCCTTCATGTCCATACCCAAAATATCTGATCAGACCGAAACCCGAAAGCCCGTACTCGTGGATTCAGACCACTTGTACGGTGACTCACTTCACAGATTCCAGGTCCACGCGCCTAGCTTTCCCTTGCAAGGTTCTCTGCCACTTTGTTCACAAAAATATGCAGGCCCCGCAGATGGTGGTGGCTTACCAGCCCGTGAGCAGATCCCTCGAGGCTTGGGCAACCCTTTCATTCGGTGTTGTGTGGTGCTCAGGAGGCAATGGCGACTCCCAAGAACCCCGGAAGCTCCGAATCACGCCACGACCCAAAGGTCGTCAGTCATCCGCCGTGGTGGGTTTCTTTCTTCAGGGTGACTGCCTTCAAAGCCGTTGTGACGTTCCGGTTGTCTTTAGGTATAAGTCCCAACGCTGAGATCTGGTGACTTTGACCATCGACATCTGAGAATGTGTACACCGAACAGATTTCTCCTGAGAGTAGATTGACATTACATAGAATCCATATCCGACCCAGATAATGGGCACGTCGACCACGTGTCCTCGTTTCAAACTTGAAGTCCACCGAACCCGAGATCATATGGCCCCTGGTCTACCTGCCCAGCGAAGCGGGCACATTCAAGTCCGGTAATCACCGTTAATCTTCACGTACTCCTGTGGCACCACCGGGCAAGCACATCAGCACATCAACTCAAAATATGAGAGATCAAACCCCGGATATGACTCACATAACTAAAATCACATGTCCAGTACTTCGCTGCCTCACTGCCCCCAACGCCTTGTCCTCCGAGATCCACCCTGATCTCAAATTCCTCCTCCCCAAGTATCTCACTTGCCCGTTCTTCATCTACACCGACCGGTTCGCCGTTCTCAAGGACTAACAAGGGCGTGGGATCGGACGAAGTAGGAGAGGGGACGAAGGAAACGCTGACGAGGGTTGGATCGAGTGGGATGCTGAGGGGTGTGGAGCCTGTAGAGGAGAGGATGCGGCCCCAGCTGGTCGAATCGTCATTGTCAGAACACACGCATACACGTACTGATATTGAGATGGGACACGCAATGGTGACTTACTTTGCATCTTCACCGTACAACGCCGTTTTTACGAGTGCCGAGGTGCTGATTTTGGATGCGACGCGGTGGGCGTCGGCATAGGTGGATGCATTCTATGAGGCTAGATGAGCCTTGTTGTCACAGCCGACATGGCGATAAATAGCGTGACGGAGGTGATCAACGGGTAGACAACGGAGGAAGCACCCAACCACGGGTTAATAATAATAATAAAAGACGGAGACTCGCCTGAACGCAAACCCCTACAAATTTGGTCGCTCCCTCACCATCCCTCACGACAAGCTTTGCAAGGTCGATCGCGAACGACGTCAAGTGCTCTCTAAACGCGACGTATGCCTCCGGATCTGTGAGTTCATCGATTTCGGCGACCTTGGCAGCGCTTGCGTCGACTCCAGCACCATTCGCCATGACTATGACGGTATCGTTCGTCGACATGTCGCCGTCTATAGAGATGGAGTTGAAGCTCCTCTCGACAGCGTATGTAAGTGCCGACTGCAAACTCTTTGGAGAAACGGGTGCATCTGTGAGAATGAGACCAAGGAGGGTGGCGTGGAGGCCTGCAGCGGGAGGTGCGCTCGACGCAGTGGCGGGGGCAGAAGCAGAGGCGTGGACGAGTCCGCCAGAACTACTAGCGTCGCCCATTCGTGGATGGATCATGCCCGCACCTTTGTCCATGCCTGCCATCCGGTAGGTCTTTCCGTTAATCTCGAAGGACCGCGCACGAAGCTTGGGGAATGTATCAGTGGTCATAAACGCGCGTGCAGCAGCGTCATAGGCTGCTGGGGTAGGTGAGAGGGAATAAGACGAGAGAGAAGGTCCACGCTGAGTTGAGATCGCGGAGAGGATCTTGGAGATCGGCAGGTTGACGCCGATGACGCCAGTAGACATGACGAGGGTTTCTGTCGTCTCTCCTGGAACATCTTCTCGCAAGCCATGGGAAGCGAGGACGGCGTCCCCTGCTTTGACCATCTCCCATGCGTCCTCGATGCCTTTCTTACCGGTGACTGCGTTTGCGCATCCGCTATTGACGACAACTGCGCGTGCCCTTCCGCCGTTTTTTTGAAGGACTTCGCGGGATACGACGACTGGTGCAGCGCGGAATGCATTGAGCGTGAAACATGCGGCAGCCGAGGTAGGATGGGGAGAAGTGGATACGACAAGGGCGACGTCTAGCGGATCTTGTGAGTCGGGTTTCAGCTTTTTGATGCCAGAGTAAAGTCCGGTGAGGAGGTAGCCTTTCGGAAGAGTAGATTCCCAGACGGGTACATTGAAGTGATCCTTGGAGGGAGTTGATTTTATGGTGATGGTGGTGGTTGCAGAGGTGGAGGAGAGACGCTTAATCAAGGCAGAACGACTCGTCATCAAAGTCAGTTCGGAGAGTGTGTGAGGCAGCATCCCTGCGCTCATCCGAGTCGTTGTAAACGAAAAGGTTGTACGTAGGGTTTGATGAGGGGCGTTTTATACGCCCCATGTCGTTCTCCCAACCGAGTCAATACAGTCAGCGTACAGCAAATATCACTCTGCAGCTGGCACAGGAAGGTCGGGAACACTGCATCTAAAAGTTGACTGACAGGAAAGTGACAAATGAATGTATTCGCAAATGTTAGACTCCCTTCAATCCAGCGCTGCTACTGCTACACATCGCCAGTAATGCAAACGGGGAATTCAATGTAGTTCTGCCATCGCTCCGTTACTCCAACGACGCCTGTTACGAACACCGTAGAGTGCAGCTCAACAAGCTGCATCGAGGGCAAGGAAAGACTGGCAGCCCACGTTGTATTTTTATGCGTGACGACCCATGTCACATCTGACACTCCTGTGACGATGTCACGTCCACTCTCATCCATCGCCACCTCAAGAACACGATCAACGACGCCCGACTCCAATTCTTCAAGACAAAAATGGGTTCAACAAGGTCAGTTCTCTGTACAATCAATTTCTGCAGACGTCTGCGACCACAAAACCAACATGGGATTGCGTTGGTAAGGCGGATGCAAGGACAGAGCTCTGGATGTAGTCCCACCCCTCCCCATCTTTTCGACTGCACTCAAAGTCTCCAACTCACTCGGCCTACAGACTCTACAGCAAGGGCCGCGTCCTGGGGCACAAGCGTGCCAAGCGCAACTCCAGTCCAAACACCTCCCTCATCCAAATAGAAGGTGTCGCAACTAAGGAGGACGCTCAGTTCTATCTTGGCAAGGTCTGTTCCTTGTCGTATCATGACGGTGCAGTATTGTGACCAGGTCTTGTTGAAATAGCGTGTGGCCTACGTCTACAAGGCTTCGCGGGAGATCCAAGGGTCAAAGATTCGTGTTATCTGGGGGTACGTTCCCTCGCTCGTTCTATCCCAACTTGAGATCCAAGCTCACTTGTCCGCTCTCCTCTTCTATCCGTCCCTTGTATACCGCCCATCCAGCCGCGTAACCCGCCCGCATGGTAACTCTGGTGTTGTAAAGTCAAAATTCTCATCCAACCTCCCACCACGGGCATTCGGTGCTACCGTTCGCGTCGTACGTCCTTTCCTTTCCTCTCCCCCACGCGAACTTCATCGTTATCTTCGTTTTTCCAGATGCTCTACCCTTCGACGATCTAACTCGTCTGACCAGTATCCTCCTCTTTTGCCTACGTATATTCGTATCGACACCCAAGAACATGACCATGTTGTATGAGCCGCATGCATGCACACATACACAATCTAAAGTTGCAAAAACACTCGAAGGGGCCACGAATCTGAAGTGAATGCATTGTGAGGGGAGTTGAACCCGGGGATCTCGTTGAGTGAGTTTCTTGGCTTTCGAGTGTGATCCGAGGTGGGCGATTGCGTCTCGAGATCGAATGCTGGTGGAACGAACATTCCCGCCTCAATACATCTTGAGCACAATTTGGTGCAGTGTGCAGCCCTCAAGTGCTTTGTACATCCATTCCAATTCTTGAAGCGCACTCCGGCCTTGCGCCTGTCTGATCAAGCAAGGTTACAATGCATACAGTCAACCTGTCAACACATCGCATAGATCGTTACTGAAATGATACATATATCCTTCCCCGCCTATCATTGAATCATAGTGTTCCGCAAGCTCATCCACCAACGTGACTAGATACGGCAGATCAACATCACCGACGACTCCGATTCCTTGAGGGTACCATATCTTTCCCTCTTCAGCAGCCCATTTCCAGCGCTGTTCGTGCAATGCCAGTAAGTACAACCAGAAGACGAACGGATAAAACCCAGACGCGCCAAATACGAAACCAGTTCTTTATCGCTCGGCATCACCCGCTTCCACTCGTCTTTCATCGCGTCCTCGCCTGACGCGCTCTTGCAGAATATCCGGAACGAATCGAGCGCGTAGGGGCCAACGCCCGGGAAGTGCGAGATGGGTGTGGTGGGGTATGTTTGGCGGTTTGCCCAGGCCTTCGTGCTTGTCTTGGACCGGCGTTGGCGGCGCTTTCTCCCTGTGGCTTCACTCTGTGATGGAGGACTTTGGCCCAGGGTCTCGGATGAAGAAAAAGTGGGGAGGGGGGCACTAGAGGTTAGGTATCTCGGGGGATCTTCGATGTAGCATTTCGATATATCCCTGAGCCACTTTGCTCGTTTGTTATATAATCCAAGGGGTCGCAAGAGTTCGACGAGTTCATCGATCGGAGCTGTACACGCAGTTCGCGGGCCCAATCATCAAAGACTGTTTGGTGGACATACCGTTCATGAGATCCTGGGGTGCTGGCCACCGAAACGCAATCTTGCAGAAGACAGGGATTGCCGCTTTTCCGGTCGTTACATTGAGCAAGCGCACGGCGATAAGAACTTTCCATGGATCGTCTCGTACGCTCTCTGGTATCCAGAATGGGAGAACGAGGGACATGTTGATCGATGGCTAAAGGAGAACCGAGAGCCAAGCCACTCACCCTGGATCAATATAGGCTTAAGTCGCTTCAACATGACCATGAGATCGTCAAAGAGTCCAGGACACAAAGGAGACCGGGAACGTTCTAACTCGTCCCCTACATCTGGTCCATCGCGTGAAAACTCCAGCGGGGCGTGCCCTGAGCCCGAGGATCCGTATATTGGGATAATAAGAGCCGGAGAGCTTGGAGTAGGGGCTGGGTTCGCTGCAGTAGAGCAAGTAACAATGGGCGTTTGGGCAGTGGAATATTGAGTGAAGAACTTGGAAGTCCTTAATAGCAACACTGGTTCTACACCTGGACTAGCAGTTGCGGGATTGGGAGACGAAGATGTCGAGGTGGGGCGGGCCAAGCCAGAGCAGTCTTTCCTCCGACAGCTGGGCAACGGGGTGTTGTTAACGGCGGGGTGTGCGTTCGCCTCAACCTGTGTTCGCTTGCGACTGACGGGAGGGGTAGGGTAATACATCGGTCTTGCGTTCGAGCTTCCGATCTCAAGCTCTGTCTTCAAGGTCGTCTCTTCTTCGTCTCCCGAATCCGCCAGATTCAAGTTGGCCACATACCCACTATCAACATTCTTCCTAACGATTTCCACCGCCTCCAAGACCGTGCGAAGGGAACGTTTCTGCTTGCGGACGGGACGACTCACGGTATCGGCGGCATAGTTGGGGCCGCCAGCAGCGCGCGATTTCTTCGAACGACTCCGAGTTGGACGCGGAGCCAAAGAACGACCTCTCGTTCCTGGACCCTGTATATCCGCTCCAATTCGACTCGTATCCTTCCGAGAACTCTTCCTCGGCTTCTTCTGTATGACAGGGAGCATACCGTCATCCGACTCGACCGACTTGGCGCGCTGGCGCCTCGCAGGTACGGTCAATGGTGCAGCAGCAGTGATCCATGGTGCTTGGGCAGGCTTTGCCCCAACTGGGATATCACCAGCTTGGGAACGGGGTTGCACGCTACTGGGTGTCAGTGCCCATGCCTTGGGCTCTGGGGTATAAGCAAAGGAACGTAGCAATTGAGAGATGGCAGGGGTGACAGGGCGCGATGCGGCTGCCTCAGATCTAGAAGCACTCATCGCAAGTTCAGTTTCTCCCGTGTCGTCTCTGGATAGGGCTGTGGTTAGTACCCCAAAGCTTCATTCACTCGGTCCCAGCAAGTGTTGGGTCAGTAGTGGGATAAAGGGCAGAAGTAGCAGAACCTCAGAGTCATTCGTTCACCCTGGAAGCTCAGATCAATTAGAGGCAGGATGGGAGTTCTAGTATATGTTGCGGCAGTGGGAGAAACGTTCTAGACGACTACTATACTGGTCCTGATCTACAGAGAAAGTGATGACAAGAGACCCTTCCAAACAAAATCCCTCGCATTCCCACTCGATTCAGTGTATTTCGCCAAGAATAACTCATCATTTGGTACTGCACCACAGTAAATATTAATCTCATCAAAAAGAAGCCAATAACGTACCAGAGGGAAGCGCTCGATCTTTTCTCCACACATCGAAAACTTCCATAGCCTCTTGAACAGTGAGGGTATCCGGGACTACCACTCGTTCCAGACCCTTTGCGTAGTCTTGGAGGACGGGGGAGCGCTTAGCGTAGGGTCCGCCAGACGTGGGGGGAGGGAGACCAAGTGCCTCAGCAAGCTCGAGAGGGAGCTTGAAGTCTGCGTTTGTAGAGGAGAGCGCGCCCAGGACCGCACCACGAGCCTGCGCCGAGTGACGATGAAGATGCGTACATACGACACAAAGAAACAACACACAAATTTTCTTTGCCCACTTGCGTATTCGAGCAGCAGACGTGGCATCGAGAGATGGTATGGCTGGATTGTTGAGAAGTGAGGGTCTCGGTATGTGCTCTTGCAGTAAATTGCCTGGAAATCGTCGACAGCCAACAACACGGGGAATCTGCCAAATGATTTCAAAGACACGTCCAAGCCAGAAGGTTATGGCCATACTTCGTTTGCGTCTCTAGCTCATCCATTAGTGCCATCAAAATGGTCGGTGCCAACGCTTGTTCTTTAACACCTGCTTTTACAAGTTCAGAAAGCGTCGTCCCTGCAGGAATGGTTGCCCTGCGCTCCAGCTCAACGTCTGCCTGTGTACGCAATTGCTCAAGTCGAGCTTCGTTCACGGTCAAGAAGCGTTGTAGTGTTTGATAGGCAAAAACGGGTTGCAGGTACGTGCGGGTGCGGGGATCATAAGTATAAGTCGACGTGGAGTTGACAACATTTATGGCTAAAGAACGACAGGTGAAAGGGAATTCTTATGGGTGCGAACGACATACCTCGAGGAAAATAGAAGACTATCCAATCATTTGCATTGCAATATTGTAGTGCTTGGAGTAAGACTGTACTCTTCCCACATCCCGTAGCTCCGCCTAGCGCAATGTCAGATAGAATACATCAGAAGCAAAGTCTGTTGACTCACTGAAAACAAGCCGATGGTCAGCACTCGACGACTGACTTGCGTTATCAAGTCTATTTACGACGTCGATGGTCACCCCTCGCATAACAGAACACGGCTTCGAAAGGATTCGGAACTGGAGTAACGGCAATGAGATATTTTTCGTTAGAAGGCGCGTTGAACATCACGCGATGAAAGACAGACCTCCACGAGTAGATTGCGAGGAAGGCCGAATATCCGGAAGGGGTCTTTTTCGTTATGAGGGAACTTGAGTGCTTGGGAAGCGACCGCAGGAGTAATAATTTCCTAGAAGACAGTCTCAAAATTCAGCATACGAAGATACAGAAGTAGCGCGTTAGTGTATTATGGTAAGTAAACGAACAAGGACCAGGGAGCCTGAGAGAATAGAGCACAGCTGAAGACGCGCTCACGGGATGGAAATTTTGCAATTGAAAGCTATCCACTCGGTCGCTCTCAAAGAGGGGGTGGGTAAGTTGATTAACCGGCATCGGAAGGAAAGCCTGCACCCAGGAAAAGTCAGTACGCATCGCTGGTGCGTTTAGACATAGACTCGCACCGTAAGCCGCTTTCGTTTTGCAGCTTGTTCGCCATCTTCCGAAGGTTCACCACGAGCCTGACCTGACTTGTTCCACGACGACGCTACTCACGTCTATTAGCCTCGTCTCGTAGGACGAACCAAAATGCGGCAGGGAGGTGAACCCGAACGAGCACTAACCTGCCTTGACCTTGGCTGGTGGTTTCGCCTTGGCATAGCCTCTTGTCTGGGATAGAATGGGTCTTTTCGAGGATTCTGCGAGAGATAGGAGCGAGGCGCGTCTGTAGCAGAGACTCGCCATCTTTGTGGCCGAGTCCAACAAGAGAGTACCCCAGATTTTTGTTGGGCAATGGCACGTGATCCGTTTTGCAGCTTACATGGAACTTATTACATAATTAAAAGTTACATTTCGGGAATCGGGATGATTACCGGGATCGCCAACCGAATGCCATCAACGACGCAGACCTTACATCCTCGTCGCCCGAGCATAGACGCGTCCAATACCTCGAGCACTGTACCGCAGCTGGCCTTCTACCATGTCCCAGTTACCAATCTATACCGCCCTCAGTGTTCCAACCGTCATCACTCACCCGTCCGTGAGGTGTCTTCAATGGTCTGAGGACGGTCAGCTCTGCCTCGTCACAAAATCTTCAGTCCACATTCTGGTGCGCATTTCGCCATATTCTGCGCCAGTCATTTCAATTGGATGTAGACACCAGACCCCGGCATCAATTTCAACACCCCCGCAGACATCAAAACGCCTATTGGTGACCATCACAGCGACCGACCCCTAGGATGGTATAGGACGATGATTGAAACTACGCGAGGACAAACTCATTCGTGGCCTGGTATATATCAAGGTCGTCCCCCCGTCGCTAACTTGATCTACTGCTTATTCGTTCGAAGGTTGGGCTTCCCTGAGTTTGGGATCACTTGATGTCTCTATCCGTGCGGTGGCATGTTCTCCGAGTGGATTGACGTCTCGCGGACGGTACAGACTGGTCTCAGATATACTTATTTATTTTGACGCGAAAAAGGTGTGTTATAGTGGTCCTTAATTCAAACATGGAGGTTTCGCTATGGGCCGCTGGCAAAAATCACCTAAAGGGCGAATGGTCGAATGTAGGGCCATCATCCTGCACATACCATCTATGGTTAATTCCCATCAGATACAAGACGTAACTGGTGATATCTTAGACCTTCCCGCGGTCGGCCAAGATTTTCATGAGGTATCACGAATACTGGGCAGTCAGGTCATGAGTGGGTGTTCGCATTATCCTACTGGGGTCATTTTCAATACCACCCGCATTAAAGGCATCGCGTGGTCGAGCCAGCCACATTTCGGCATATATCCTGCACCTTTGGTCGATGCATCCGTACTTGCCGTCGGTACTCGCGCCGGATCGGTGAAACTCTTCAGGTGCGCGTAAAACATTCCGCTGCCATATGCGACTAACGCCACCAAGGTTTCAAGATGGCACAGGCTCTGAGGGTACAGTTTCTCTCATCCACGAAGTAAAAATCAGTGAGGAGTGGATAACACACCTTGCCTGGTCCCCTTGGATCACACTCAGCGAGGGAAAATGTCAGGTTCCGCGTCATATCTACTGACCGATCATTGACCACAATTCCTTTTTAGGCGAGTCTTTGTTAGCCTACACAACGGGTGACGGAGGCGTCGGCCTCGTCAGGATTTCTCAGGCGCTCCGGCTGGCCTCGGTTTTGGGTTTCGTGCCCACCTACACGTTAGACGTTATTTACGGACAGAAAACCGAGGTTGTTTTCTCTCCTGATAAACAGGTTATCCCGGCCCTTGACTGGGTAGCTGTACCAGGAAGGAATGTAAGATTGTCTTTGTTGGCAACAAGACAATGCAATAATCGTTCCTGTTGTCTCAGCCGATTCTTGTATATTCTAAACCAGGAACAATCCATCTCTGGTCTTCGTCTTCGTCACCTATACACTGGCATGGTGACCGGGTGTTGTTCATCCGAGCGCAGAGATTATCGATTGGGTCCTCCGCATTTTCGTCCGTCTCGGGTTTCTCCTATGTGAAGCAAAGTGATTTACTCATCGTTGCCCTTTTTGATGGATCCCTTCACGTCATTCATAATATTTCAACCGAGCCTTCCTGGACTCCCGCAGCTTCGGATGGCCATGTCACATCAGAAGCACTTTCACAAGCGTTTCGAGCATCTTTTGCCGAGGCAACTCCCGCAGGTGTCGAGTACGTGGATGTGAACCGAACCAGCGGCCTGGTTTCTTATGATTCATATTCCACTTTGACCTGGATCTATGAGTTTGTCCACACTCTCACCCATCTTATTTTCGGGCTGTGAAACTCATTGTGCAATTAAAGGTCATTAAGGCCCTCAGACTTTAGCTACAAACATGAAGCGAGGCATGAATGCATGCTTCTGACCGCACCCTTCTGGCATCTTGATGATGCCACCATTTTGAGGGCGGCACAGGAGACACTGGTTCAATTCCACTGCGGTAATTACAATTTTGACATTCCTTCTCCGGTTATGTTGATCCTGATGGCGCACAGCGACGAGAAGCGCACCGCTGCATCGACTTCGGCCCCTTCTTTTGCATTTGTGCAACACAGGGCATTTCGCTAAGCTATGTCCTCACTTCCTGGAGGTCTTGAATCAAGTTCCGCCAGACGATTCCACCGCTGTGGTTGTGCCAACTTGGCCACAAGGTTTAGGGGCCCAACTTCAACTCCAGCTTCGCAGGAGTTTTGCTACTCATCTTTTTGGATGGGACGGCCTGCTCTCCCTGCGGATGAGATTATCTATCGCGGATATGTGTTGGGTGAGTGACGTCCCGGGCACCGCTGTGTATTGCCTAATGGCGCCCGTTACGGTCACAGAGATTGTGCAAGGACCCGGAACTTCGTGTGGGTTGCGGACAAGTGGCCCAGAACCAACTGGCTGGGATCTCCTACCGCGTTTTACGCATCTTGGTCCGTCATCTCACCGCCATTGTCACAGCACTCGCTCGTACGTCCCCTCCTGTCCTAACCCGGGAAATTGACAGCTTCATTTTGTGTGTGATCGCACAGCGTCTGATGTTCCATTCGTCCTGCGAATTGTGGTACAATCACAGCTTGCAGGATCCCCCCTGGATCTAGCGTGCGAGGCTGAGGCACTGTCAAACAAGGTCAACGCGGCGATTGAGATCGATCCGATGATAGCTGGATTGCATGAATTATGCCCTGCATGCCATATCGAAGTCCCGTTGCAGGACATCACACAGGCGACGTGTCCAAATGGCCATTCCTGGGGTGAGTAAAATTTACTCGTGCCATACGACTTCTGCCAACGCGTTCGCAGCTCGTTGTTCGGTGACGTCTTTCATTTTATCAACTTCGATGGTTCGAACATGCATAGGTTGCAGCCGAAAAGCACTTCTACCTGCGTCCCAGAGCTTGGATGCGGATGAAGCCTGGCTTCCCGTCGCAGCACGTAGTTGGATTGTGAAAGAGCTATTAGAAGCAGTGCAGCGTTGTCTATTCTGCGGCAATAGTTTCGTGGGGATTGTGTGAGTGGTGGAGCTCTTACTCAGGGCTCTAAGGGGGCGATAGTATCTTTTTTCCACAAAATATTAAAACTGATCATGCATTCACCCACGTTTTTTGATCACCACGACGTTAATTCATTTATCAGTGTTTACACTCGATTAAAATCGTACGATAAAGCTACACTGTCTCGCTGTCGTGGAGTTGATTGGTGAGCGGCCTTCGTCGGATTTCCTCCGCCCTAGTTAGTAGCCTCATCCCGCAGCTTTTCTCGCAGCCTTTGAAGGGCTTTCCCTAACTGGTTCTCCCCATTTCCATCAGGCCCTACACCCCAGAACGCGTCCTTGTCGGAGTCCTGGTCACGGGGGTTGGTGAGTCCTTCTCCCTAGTATGATAATTGATGGTAACTTACCTCGACAAGTTCAGCATCACCTGTCGAGAGAAGTTCTTCTTTCAGGTGTTCGTTCTGTGTAAATTTGTGCCACAGCACCATATCCATCTTTTCTCGCGTCCACATTACTGAGGCGACGTGAAGAGAAAAACAGGTCACCCACCGTTTCAATCCTGACTCTCAGCCAGTCAGGGCGGACTTCTGGATTGAATCTGTGGGTCTCGTCAAAGACTACCCGTGGCCTATTGGAGCATGTTCGGATATGCTCCGCAAGCTCGGGGCGATGGTCCAGAAACTGCAAACTGCGTGAGATCCCAAAACCCAGTGATTCGTATCGTCTTCCTCACTTACCTTTAGTGACTGGAACAGGTGCTCGCTTGTGGGGTAGCGTTTCCCTTGATACTCGACCGGATCCGGTGAAAAATTGGTGAATCCGTAGTACGGATCATTCACATGATAGAACAGAATACGCCTTGGAGGCTGCTCCTGCTTCTGCTTCGCTGACCCCTCCGATGACGCGGAATGTGGAGGTAGAGGTGGAGATGGCAACCCACCACCCCCCTCGTCGACTTCCAGACTCGTTCGGGTGATTTTGATCTTGTCGTCGTCAGACAAATAGCCCCAATCACCCGCTCTCCCCAACGATTTCTTGATCTCATCGATCTTGCTCGACGTCAGAGGTTCGTTGGAGGTGACACGAAATCTCTGGACGATGTCGATCTGGTACGTCGTAGGGGAGGACGCTCTAGCCACACTAGATGTGGTTCGATGCGCAGACGAACGTTTAGTGGTTTTTGGCGGTGACTGAGTCGGAGGCAACGCAGGCGGCATATTGGTGCTTCTTTGTGCGTGTGACTAACGCCCCACTTTGCGATTTATAGGGGAAGGCACCGAACGTCATACCAATCGCCCAAACATGGCACCGACACGTTGCGTTTCCAACGCCGCACGACGCATCGTGGCTGTTTTGTTGCTGCTGATACGCACCCCCTGCGGCAGTGTTGCATCCACGTGCTGGAAGCACCCGTCGGCGATCACCTATGCACTTATGTAAGGCTGTACGGAGACACCCGCAAAACGACGGACAGTCCCACATAGCGCGTGCATACCGAAGCTCACTCGACGATGAGAATGGTCGCTTCACGGAAAACAACTCCAATCTCAGGTAATTTATGTCAGGTACGTGCCTCAAAGTCGCACGTTCTTCTCCGCTCTTCAATTAACTCGATTTCATGGATAGGTTTGTGGTATTAAACCAAACTATGTCGACGCCACGGGCGTTACCCATACGTTTTGCGGGAAAACCTGCGCACGGACCTATGCCCACGGAGCTCCAGCTGTTAAACCCCCAGTGTGCAGCATAGTGGGTTGCAACGAACCAGAAATTCCGTCGTTCCAAGGATTCTGCTCTGCGGAACACGCAAGGTATGTACTCACTAACTGTCTCGTCTTGAGCTAGCGTTGGCTAACGGTCATTGACTCCAAGGTTGAGTATCACTTCCGGCATCGTGCCGGGGTGTGTTCGATGTCAAAGCGTGCCTCAGCCTCATGGGCAGATGTGCGAAAACTGCGCGCAGATGCCGCCGGATGAGCCCCAAACGTGGAATATCAAACGTTCGGGCACTGTTTGGAGAGAATGTAAGTGTTGATGTCCTGTAGATCGAAGTCAATACCGATTGACCTGATCAGTTGAACGAGAGTGGAGAAACAGATGGGAGAGTGGGGAGCCAGCGACGATCGAGGGGTTATTCGAAATATCATACCCATCTGATGTCGTGGCCAACAAGGGCGCATTTCGGTGAGCACGAGCATCCAATACGACTCCCTGTCTCCTGAACGCGGACTTGCAGAGAAAGTCTAGAATTCGCTGGAGGTGTTCGGCTGTTACGCACATTCCATGCTTCTCAATGCATTTGCGACATGGGCACACGGGGCGCGGTGTTGTGCGATTGGCGTTCATGCGGAATCTGCAATATCGTCAAGTCCGCATTCAAGGGCGTTGCGTTCGGGGCACCCTATAATGAAGGACGGTCAGTGCAAGTCACCCTCGCAACAAGCCCACCCTGACACCGTCACGCTCAGGCATGGCAATGGCCTGTATTCATCCTTGGATCCGTCTGCGGCAGACCGTTTTGCGACCTCGTGCTTGAGTTCACCTTATCGAGTGATGATTGCTTCCGACGTCGTCCTCCCCAAAGATCGCAGCAAGAACAATTCGGTTTGTCGTCTCACATCGGTAGTCTCCGAATTCTGATAGAATGGATAGGTTCTGATGGGGCACCGAGTCGTGGTGCGGGATTCGGGCGCCATCACACCAAGATTCATCGTTATGTACATCAAGACTGAGGAGACCTAGCCTGGGCTGCCATCAATCGCAGCCCTTCGCACGTTTTACGGAATTTGCAAAGTCAGAGCTCTTATTCCGTCGATGGACCTATCCGTTTCTATTTATTGTCAGCCAATACAAGTCAGTAATCAGTATGAAGGAACAAGTTGTGATACCGACTATCGATATGGAACGAGGCCTCGTTGCAAGCTGCCACTCTGGCGAGTTAGACCACAATTAGACGGTAGCCTTTAACGAAGAAGTGCCAAATGCGAAATAAGTAAACATCGAGGATACAATGCGTCTAACCACAAATCAAATAGCTGGAGCTTCTTGTTCATTTTCAGGCTCAGTCAAGTTAGCAACGGCAGATACCGATGGGACGGATGAGTGCTTACAGCAGGATATCGGCCGAGTCTGGCCTCGAGGTGTGAGCCCCTATGCAGTCTTATCGCGATGGGCTATCGTATACGTGGGCACCAGCGGATGGTCCATGAAGACCATATGCAGCTTGCATGCTTATCATGTTCCAAAGCTATGCACAGGTAGCATGGCGGGCACAGGGCATCGATAGGTATTCCATATCGCACGCAGTGCAGTGAACCCCCGCCCCTTGCAACACGAAAGCATACCGTCGTTGGTCATTAAACCTGATACCATGGCCCTTTGTGAAGTGTGCATCGTCCCTCTTGCTTGTCTGGAACGTTGATTTAAGGGACTATCCAGAATTGTCACCAGAGGTCAAAGTTCGGCACTCACAGGTTCTGCGGTAAAACATGTGCCGCCCAAGCGGCCACCAAGCCTGCAGTGCAAAAGCAATCTAAAGCGAAACCACTGGCAGGAAACAGTGGTCGTCATAACGCAGCACCCGTACCCCAGAAAGCAGTCCAGCTCTGTGATGTAAGTCATGTGTCGATCAATTACGATCTAGCATCACTTACCACCCATCTCTTCGATCTCCAGTACTGTGGCCAGAAGCCCAAGTGTAGTAATTTCGATTATTGCGGAAGGTCATGCGCAACCCTTGCCAATTCGACACAAAGCAAGCAGCCCATAACGCAAGGGTGGTCGGCTACGAAGCAGAAGACAACTGGCGTACCTAGCGCTTCGAAGAACATTCCGGCCCCCGTGCCCCAAGTGAAGCCTGCTAGGGCACCTCAAGCGAAATCTCCTGTTCCTCAAGGTCGATCTAATGTCCCTGCCTGACGCGCTTGAGTTGACCACCAATATCAGACGATTTCAGCGAGGAAGAAGACGAAGAAGGAGACGAAGAAGATGAAGAAGCCGATACAGACCCTAGTGCCTACCCGTCTGACCTAGACTCGGAGGAAGAATCCGCTGCGCCTGCTCCAGCTGTGGCTCAGCCACCCACCAAGAATATGCCGAGGGGGAAACCAAGTGGACATCAAAAAACCAGCCCCGGCACATGTGCAATTCCAGGTTGCGGCCAACTGTCACATGTTGATAGAAATGGTGCGAAGACAGATTATTGTTCACTCAAACACCGAGAGTGAGTGCCAGTCACGCCATCCAAGGACAAGTCACTAAGAGGACTGAAACTTTGACAGAAAATCGGTCATGCTGGGTTTAGAAGCAGCCTGCATTATGTGCCAGCGATATCCGCAGAGCACTTTGGACTATTTCTGCTCCTCGGCGTGCAGGAACCAGTCAATGGCGAAGACTTGAGGCAGTTAGCTGGGTGGTGTGAGTACTCTCATGAATCGTGGATCAGATGCAGGCAGTGTAACGTAACGGTGTCGGCTACCTCTGCACCCGTTGAATACATGATGCACTTGCTCAAAAAGAAAACGGAAAAGAAAAGAAAGACATCTGTGAGCTGTTGCGGCTGCCGCATGCTGGGGTTACAAATCAGTGATCAAGGTACTGGTTCTCTTGCTTACGTCAGTAAGCTCTGAGATATGCCGCAAAGAAAGTTTCACCACCGTCAGTGAACCAGCTGGCCAAACACACAACGCCAGGCTTTCTCTATTCAACACCCAAAGGAATGGGTCGCCTAAGACGCTCTCGCACGCACAAAGCGCAACGCGACATCCACAGGGCTTCTCGCACCAGAGTAGGTTTCCGAGGCTCCTACGTTCGAACCTCCTGAACAGAGCAGCTCGCCGTCCTCAGGCCCGCACAAAAGATCTCGATCAGATACAGCTGATCGACCTCGATCCCAAAGTGAGTTCCCGTCTGAGTTTGGTCATGCATTGCTTTCATTACATACCAGTGATCCTGAGGTCTGAGCCCTGACGTTCCTCTCCTCAGAACCGTGCTGCACTCGAGGCACAACCACTCGATTTTGAGAAGCCGGGTCTGGCGCAGCACTATTGCGTAGAGTGCGCCAAGTATGTTGTCCCCTCGTTCTTGCACGCCACATTCTTATCCGGCATCCAGGTATTATGAAACGGATATTGCACTGCGGTCGCACTGGAGGAGCAAGGTGCACAAGAAAAGATGCCGAGCGCTGAAAGAACCTGCATACACGATTGAGGAGTCTGAACGTGCTGCTGGGCTGGGCAAAGAGGGAAAACGGACATCGTCCACATTCATGTCTACTGCGTAGTCATGTGCGTCCTTTCGACGGACTTCTCTTGCTTGTATCCATTCCATACTACTCGTGTAGCATTCGCCATGTTTTGCTTCCATTCGTCGCATGAAACTGATCATAGAGCGTTGCCATGATGGTGTGGCAGACACGTTGGAACCAAGACGATAACCATGCCATCCCCATCAGTGACCATGCAAGTCAGCAAAAAATCTATTGTTTTTTTAATTGTTGTAAATTACAGTAGTCGTGCGTGCATATACACTAGCCATTCCATACCATTAGACAACAACAAATGCCCAGCGAGACCTGCATGAATAGATAATCCTCGACAACGATAAATTCATAATGAACGTCTGTAAGCAACTGGTCAACCGTTGGAATGAACAGAGAAATTCGTCCCCCTCTCGCCCTCCATGCGTACCCCTGCATATGACGAGGCCTCTGATCGAGAGTCTAGCGGCGCTGTTGAACAGATCCGCACTGTCCCGTCGTGACTTCCTGTTGCAAACATCATCGGGTCGTCCGTTGCGTAGTTCCACCCAATGCACGTCAAGTCCCCGACGCCTAGCGGGTTTTGAGGACGTATACAGTGTAGGAGAGCAGCAGTTTCTCGATCCCAGATATGGACGTCGCCAGCTGGGGTGAATCATTAGTCGTCAACGTATATGGGAATCAACACGATACTAGCTTTTTGCAGCACACAGGACGAATTGATCGTCCTTGCCACCGAAATGGCACGGGCCTGCGATGTCGACAGGAAACTTGAGAGCAAAAGTATGCCTCAAGCTCAGGCGAGAGGTTTGGGCATACTCTGCGCGGTCTCTGTCTCGCACGATCTCAAGCTTCCACAGCTGAGGGGCTGCCTACGAAGAGTAGCAAAAGAATCAGTGTAGCTGCGGGGGTGATTGAGAGCTGCTAACCTTCTCAGGTGAGATCAGGACAGCAGGGGACTTCCTTGCTATCGTGATGTCACGCACGTCATTGGCGAAAGGCGTTTGGCTCCGGAAATATTTAATATCGCCCGTATTGACAGTCGAAATCACACACCTTTCTTTTGTTTTGGTTAACATATTATACACTACCAGAGGGTACAATTAACCGTAGAGCCCTTGCGTGACGAAGCAATTGCATACCAATGATCCGCTTCTCAACCCTAGTGTGACGACTGGGCTGAGGTCCTGACGCTGTTGCTATCGAGGGTCCCACACCTACCAGGCGCGAGCAATCGGGAGTCACAGCGACATTGGTCAGCCGAACTTGTCCAAGATGGTACGTAGCCAGAACCTAGACAAGAAAATGAGGCACGTCCACGAAAAACCTTGTTGCTCTTACCCTTCCCTGAAGGTCCTGATGTTGCACGATGGATGAATAAGTAAACCATGCATGCTACCCGATGGTACGTACTAGCTTCACCACATCACTGCCTTCTACAGATAAGAACCCTAGGTATGATTGTCAGTAAGCTGATCCTCTCAAAACGGTTGTTTTACCTTCTCCGTTAGGAAGCCAAACGATGGACTGGACCGGGTTCTGCCGTTCTATTGTTTTTTTACACACACCGTCCTTCCAAACCATCAATAATAGCTGACAACTTATGTGGAAATAGATCCCACCTCTGACCACACCTTGACCGCGCGAGTGAGCCGAGTAAGGAGTATTCGACCGTTAGGGCACCTGTGATAGCTCGGGATCAATGGCCGCGTGCGTAGAAAACGGTAGTTACCAAGCGACCTGACCGATGAATCCTCGAACATGGACGAGTATGCGATGTGTGGTTAAACTTTCCTACAAACAGGATCAGTCACGAAAACGAACGACGCGCACTCCGTCACGAACCCCTACACGAAATATTACCGATGTCCTGTCCCAGCTGCAAACTCGTTAGACCTACCATCGAATAGTACCAAGTGAGCTCACCTCGACGTCGCCAGGTATCGTCCGTTCGGTGAGAATTGGAGGTGACGAACAAGCGCTTGGTGAGCAGCCATCTCTTGGGATGTACCCAACGTCTTCAGCTTCTCAATTGCATTGGTCACTCGCATCCCACGCAAAGCCGACATCCCCGGATCTGAGAATCGTCCTGGAGACATCCCAGATCTATCGACCGCTAACGGGGTGTCAAACGACGAGTCCCTTCGTGGGGACATTGGACGGGACGTCGACTGAAGCATGATAACGGAGCGGATCGCGTTTACGAACCGTTGGCGAGCGTCGGAATGTCGTGACTCAGTGCTCTCATCGCTGCGTCCTTCGGACGACACTGGGTGCTCTGTGGCGATGGAGCAAAGGGAGAGTGCTGCTTCATGTCTGGGACCGGCCGACATGGTGTCCTGAGGGTAAACGGGAGGTTGGGAAGAAGCGGCGGTGCGAGAGCGGGGCTGTGCTTGTGCTTGTGTGTACGGCAACAGTTCCGTGGGTGCCCTAGCCTTGGCCACCCAGTCTGTGAGGCGCCTCAAGTACCCATGCGCAACAGCAAGCTGCGTCTGGCACCAATGTAGAGCGATTCGGCCAACTCGCACAGGGGGAAGGTTACACATCCGATCAGTTGCCTCAGAGATTACCCCTTCAAGCCACTTCTGGCCTCTATGTCGAACGAATACCCATCGTTCGGAGGCGAACCACGCTGATACCGCAGCGAGACCAAAGGAGGTCACTGCCTGTCATGGGAAGTAAGGATCGGGCTCGGATGCGAAGCGGAGGGTTCGCAGACTTGCCGTTAGAACGGTGATTATAGTTGAAGTCACTGGTCCCTAGAAACAGATGGGCTTCAATATATGTATGACGACATTGGAGCAGGTTCCCTACCTGCCCAGACGAGTAGGTGAAAAGCATGAGCCCGGCTGAGAAACAGGCGACAGACATCACCAAGAAGACAAGTGGGGACCGTTTGATCCAAATGAGGACCCACCACGGAACCCTATGCCCAGGTGAGCGGCTCGATGATGTCAATTAGTTGAAGAGATCACGCTGAGAAGCAAGAGAAGACCTTACTACATAGCCTGCTTCCAAGTCAACCCAAGGAGGCTGTTCACAGCAGCAGCGATGCTGAACACCAACGACGAAAACCAAAACGCGTTCACGGCGTCCGACAACACATCCCCCGTCGCGTTATATGAAAACTGCAACGTCGTTGCAGTGACCGCTGAGAAGAACGTCGCAACAGTCGATAAATTCAACAAGTTCGACGCCGCGTGTTGTTGATGGAACCTGATTGTTGGAACACCTGCATAGCCTATCAGTACACTGCTTTGGCGACATTCCTTCTTCCACACTGACCGATCTCGATGAACATGGACAATGTCATGGTAATGTTGTCAATGTGATCGCCGATCTCCGTAGTAAGGTCGTGCACATAGCGCTGCACGGCCGGTGATCTAAATTGGGCTGGGGAAAAGGACGTGTAAGTTTTGAAGCGCAGGATAGTCGATGACGGTGCTGACTCTTGTACTCGGCCAGACAAGACGCCCAGTACTGGTCATGGAAACGTCAGTGGCATGGGGGAAATAAACGAAATGTGGCATACCTTCAGGTCTGCCTCAAAACCCCGCATGGATTGGTTAACGGCTTCGTCGGTGAATTCCGGAAACTCATTGAGGCAGTTGAGAAAAGTAACTACATCCCTGGCAAAACTCTCAAACTGGCTTGGAAGCACATCCGGCTCGAGATCTGCGCCCAACTGGTGCCTTGCAATAGGCGGAGGGTGTTGACCACGCCAATTCGTCCGTCTGCGTCGGTCCATGAGATTAGGATTGAGCAGTGCCTCACGGGGTTGGCGTGGAATTTTTCGAGGAAACAAGTTTGCGGCGTTCTCTCGAAAGAGGAACAGAATCTTCGTGAGGCGTTCTCGTAACTTGAACGCCGAAGAGAGGATCCCGACCGAACTGCCCAACTGCCGGGCAGCATTTGCGAAACTGCGGAGCTGGCCACGAATGAGAGACAGAAGATCCAACCTAGTACATGGCGTACCTCTTTGTCAAGGTTATCTACTCGCCTTCAGATACGGTAAGCAGTCAATATGAGAAACGAGAGACATGGCTCTTACTTCTCGAACCTGAGGAACAGATCTGCACCTGCGTTCGACACCTTCTCGTCGGCAGAGGTTGCTATAAAGAGATGTGAGACACGTTTCGTAGGAGAGGGCGCTACAACTCACGCAACTCCTCCTCTGAGATTGGTGGCGAGGTGATGTCTACGAAGCTAATCAATGCAAACTCTTCAATTATTGAAAACAAAGCGACATACCAGAATCGAACGCACTGTCATTGTTCAAATCCGAGAGCATATCTATTAGGCTCAGCAGCGTTTGCTTTCGTCTGAGTGGATCCGCTGATTCGACGCGAGAACTATGGATACCGGGCAAGGTTGCGTTGGCATCATGAAAGCCGCGAGCATGGGAGCCACTTCCTATGGACTTGGCTTGAGCGCCTCTCGACCGAGACTGAGGCATGTCTTCTGGCGTACCTCGAAACATGACAACCGCTTGGAAGGATTGTTAGAAGCCCGGGCGAATCTATAAAAGCACAGAGAAGTTTAAAGTAATGGTTGGAGCTATAAGGTGGGAATCAAGAGAAAAAGTGAACGAAGATGTTGGTCCGACTTTGAAATGCAGAGAGAGCTTCGACTGTTCTGGCCATGCTCCTCACGCAGGAGTCGTTTGATGGAAAAACGCGAGATTCATTCCTCCGCCTTTCTCTCCGGCACATGCTTAGCGTTACGAGAAGCTGCCGGAGCACTCAGCGAATTGAGCCAGCGCGTAATTGCCTTGAGGCATGGCAAATTGAATGACCCTGAGGTCATTTTTACTTTAGCAAGAACTCGCTCACCAAGAGTTAATTAAAGCCTATCTCGGAGGACCATACTCCACGCCCGTCTGCGGAATACATAAAGACAAGCATTAGGGGGCCATGGCGTTGTTGACGAGACAACAGGACCAATTGGTGGCAACGTAACAGCGAAGTGATCCTTGGCCATGAGTCTGATGGGTTTGACGTGCTGATGCAACGTGTCCGAGAAGGTTCACGCGCTTCTTGAATAGGTTGTATCACTGTGATAGACTGCCATTGGCTCTGGAATCAAGAGCAGCGGCACAAAACCTCGACTGGCAAGGAGATGCAGTGCACCTGGCAAGTCCACCTCAACCGCGCTGGTAAAGACTCTCGGCGAAGATGTGTGTGAACGTGGCATGTGAGAAGCAGGAAGAATAGCCAGCGGAGGATAAGAGGTGTGGGTGAACTGATCACGTTGACAAGACACGTTTCCACCGATCGCAGTGAATGACATTGAGAACTGCCAGTTGGACAAAGCGGTGCGAGCAAGGACTTCTTGGACCGCAGTGGCAGAAGCCCGTGTCCTTCATTGAAGTCACCTAAGATAACGGTTACTGTAAGCAATGAATCAAGGAACCAAACGGCCGAGAGGGCTCGGCTGGCAGTGGCGTTATCACGGTCCCTGGCATGGCAGTACTGAGTGCTAAGTAGTCCTGCTAGTTACAGTAGCTAAACCCAACGCAATTTAACGCTAACCAACTTTAAAATCCAACTCTTCGCACAAATATATCGCTGCAACGCCACGAATCAGTATGCGCATCCTATCGTGGAATATTGTAAGCAAACATCCAGTATCAATATTACAGTGGGCCGCTTACAACCCCGGCCTTAGAATGGTGTTCGCACACTTCCTCAGTACCATCCGTGAGTGTCCAGCCTGAGACTCCTCGTCCTCACCATGCCTGGGCATTTGTCAGATGGAACGCATTCAAGTCCTTCCAGGATATCCTTCTCCACCTCCAAGCGGACATAATTTGCTTTCAAGGTGCGACGCCATCGCTTCATTTCACCTTCACCGCCCCCTGAAGAAGGATCGTCAACCTACACAGAGATCAAGTCCTCGCGGAGTGGCCTTGGCCGAAACGTCGCCGTCCCTGATCTATTTGACGGGTTTTTCTCCTTTCCGACCAACAAAGGTGGTTATAGTGGAGTCGCTGTGTACACAGACACTCGCACTGTCACACCGCTCAAGGCAGAGGAGGGCCTTTCCGGGACCTTGCAACCAAAACCACCGCTCACCTTGGACGAACGCATATCCAGTTCATATCCAGATGCTCGTGAAATGGAGCTAATGCCAGATGAGCACAACAACACCCCCTCCGATCTGATACTTCTCGATGCGGAAGGTCGAGCCCTTGTGCTAGACTTTTGCCTTTTTGTCCTCATCAATGTCTATTGCCCCAACGAAACATCTGATGCTCGTCTTCCGTTCAAGATGAACTATCACTATATGCTGCAAGAACGCGTCAATAACCTCATCAACGAAGGTCGAGAGGTTATCGTAGTTGGTGACATAAACATCTCTGCAACTCCACTGGACCACTGTGACGGCCATCTTGCCAGCAACGCGGCGACATTCCATGATCATCCCGCACGAGCTTGGTTCCACAACTGGCTTACTCCAAGCGGCTGTATGACTGATGTAGTGCGGACATTTTGGCCAGACAGAAAAGGAATGTACACATGTAAGACGCGCGTTTTCGCTCTCAATATTGTTTCCTTTCTAATCGAACCTCTTTCTACACAGGCTGGAACACCAAGATCTCGGCCCGGGAGACAAATTATGGCACTCGCGTTGACTACATCCTGGTCACCCCAGGAATGCTTCCCTGGATCAAACATGGTGATATCCAACCTTCTCTCAACGGCTCTGACCACTGCCCTATTTCTATCGACCTCCATGACGAAATTGTCACCTCAGCCGGTCAAAAGCTGACACTTCGTGAAGTAATGCCGACAGATAGGGATCGAGATGAGCCTCCTCGGCTCGCCGCGCGACGCTGGGATGAGTTTTCCGGCAAACAAACGTTATTGTCCTCATTTTTTGCGAAAGGGGGCAAGACGACGACAACGACTAGTATTGACTCACAAGCGCCAGGATTGCTGCGCCCGTCTTCATCGCAAGTGCCGGCTATCTTGTCCATTCCAGCACCCAAGATTGCCGGTGCTGTGCTAATGGACCTTACTCAAGATCCAAGTCCCCCTGACGCTTGCGAGCTCCGTCCATTCTTCACTAGTACCTCGAATCTAAAGTCATCAACACCCTACGGCCAAAACCAAGAACAGAAATCCTTATCGCCGCCCTCAGTCCCCCCTAAACGCAAGGCGACAGATCCTCCATTAGTTAAAGCGAACAAGATGCAAAAGAAGGAGTCCGGTCCGACTGGCCAACGCACGCTGGCTGCATTCTTCGCGCGACCACTGTCACTATCGCAGACGTCAACAGCAACCAGCGATCCGCCCTCCTCGGACGTCGATCCTTCTGACTCCCTTCATGCGGATCACCAGTTGGCGCTCTGGCTCTCTGGCTCCCAAGATCTTGATGCTTCTTTTCAGTCTTCGCCATCTTCAGCGTCCTCTGGAAGCAAAGCGGCATGGTCCCAACTCATGGCCCCCGTCCAACCCCCCAAGTGCATTATCCACGGCGAACTCACAAAGGAGTACACTGTGAACAAGCCTGGCCCGAACAAGGGCAAACCTTTTTTCATATGCTCTCGGTCTGTGCCTTTATACACTCCTACTCACGTTGGTTCAATTAACGCTTCCCTTTCACAGACCTGTCGGACCTGGTTACGACAAGGGCAAAGGGGAACGGCCGCGTGAAGAGGTCGACCACAAGTATCGCTGCAATTTCTTCAAGTGGTCGGCTGAAGTCAGGCGGGAAGCTCTCAAAGACAAGGCAAAACCGCCACCGAAGCAACAATGACGTCTCCGTTGCTCGCCCTCCTCACCCGTATCTCATCAAATCACGCATCACGTACTTATCTCTGTCCAATCAGCGTTTCGATAGCGTAACATGATACAGTTGCTGCAAGAACATCTTCTCAAGCTCTCTGGTGATTGCAAATAAAGCGGGAGTTGCCAGCACGAGCCACGAGGAGCAAAGCAATGATAAACACAAAAGTGGAAGTGGCTATGATTCTTCAGCTTGCACCGCGGACCTGCTTCTTCGCCGTGCCAATGGTGGTGTTGTTAACCTGCAGTGGCGTGATCAGTCGTGAGCATGAGTGAACCGCGTTACACGGCTCGTTCATTCTTACCTTTGTCGCGAACCGCAATGATGTCAGTGACTCGCCTAGGTGTGCAGCGAGCGGAGAGAGATTCAAGATCATCTTGGCAAATGCCAGTCATGAGCAAGGCAACAGTCAAGATCGTCATCCGACATACCAACGTCTTGGAGTTACCGCTCAATGAGTTTTGCAAAAGGTAAGTGAGCTGCCCGTCGCAAACAAATATACGACAGGCGCAGCAGCACAGGTCGCCGAAGATCCCCATGATCACTCAATCAGAAAGGAACGAAAGATACATGGGACGATGATCGACCCACCTTCGAATTCCTGTATGGAATGTGTTTTTCTCCCTTCTCCCCCTTCTCGCCCAACGCGGCGATGACGTCGCCTAATGCACTGAGGCTACGGTTGATGCTTTGCGTCTCCTTCAGACGATCCTTGTCCCCTGCAGCACCACTCGAATTCAAACGTTCACTTCCGGCTAGATCGACGAGGTTGAGGCTCCCCTCACATCGTTCCCCGGTGTGTTGATTACTTCCACAAATTCTGAGAGTAAACACAGAATGTGACCGCGACGAACGTTCGTTCATAAGCGTGGCTGCCACTGTACGTCGGGAATTTGCTACTCGTAAGAGTGCTGTGACCTCACGAGGCGTGTGTAGTGGCATCACATTGACGTCAGTCACTCGTGTACTCGCACTTGTCGCGGTCTTCTCGTGTTTAATATCGTGTTTCTTCTTGTCAAACTCGCCCTTCCCAAGAAGATCGTTAATCGTCTCGTTGTACTATGCAAGTCAAATATTAGTGAAAGTCGGCTAGCGAGGGGGACGCGAAACACGACCAACGATTTCGAGGAATTGCCCTTCCATCTTGTACTCCCAACCTTTGCTCTTCAGCGCCTGTGCTGCTCTGAATACTTCATTTACTGCCCGGGGTATCATGCCCGTTGTTGCCTCGGTCTAGCAAAGGTACGGTTAGCGACAGTTCTCCTGGACTTGGCGTTACTCACTGCACCACCTTCCATGGTAAATGACTTGCCAGAGCCTGTCTGGCCATAGGCAAAGATGCAGACATTGTATCCATCCACACAGCTCTGAGCGAGGAGCGAGATCTCCTCAAAGACGTCGCTTTGTGTTGATTCGGGCTCAAAGACCTATGGTTGACGGTGAGGCGTGAGATGCGGGCCAAGGCACACCCACTTACGCGGTCAAAGGAGAAATTGTGAACTTCCTTGCGTTCTTGACCCATCGCGCTCGAGCTTGAGGAAGTGAACACAATCTCCCTGTGGTCCCTCTTGTCGGGGAACATGACATCCGCTACGAGACCCTTTTCCTGGTTGTCAGAGTTGGGGCCCCTGCCTGACGATGAGTCGGATCGGGCAAGACCCGCGGAGGGAAAAACAAGCTCATGGGGCAGCACTGGCCTGACTCGACAAAATACGCGAATGTTGCCCTTCAACTCCTGGACCATGTTGTGCAGTTTCCGGCGTACTAGCTCGGCTTCCCTTGCCTCTGCCTCGAGCTCTGCTATTCGTCTCATCGCGGCCTGCTGATCGAGTGTCCGCTGTGAGACCGCGGATGTCACCGCATCGAGTTGTGCTTGTAATGCGGTCTTCTCCACCTGAAGAGCATTGACTTGCGCGTTGAGAGTGATTTGCGCTGTTGACTGATGCGAGACTGTCGACTTGAGAGTCGAGACAACCTCTCGCTCCCTTTCAAGGTCCTCTGTTGTTAACCTGAGCTCCTCGGTTAATTCCCTAGTTTCCCTCGCTCGTTTTTGTATATCCATCTCGAGCTCCATTATTTCTCTGGCGTGCTTCATGCGCGTTTTCTCTATCTCATCCGAAGAATTGACCAGCTGACGCCGCTTGTCTAGCTCCGCTGCCTTGGAAGAGGCCAGTTCACGAGAAAGAGCACGATGATCTGCTTGGAGCTCTGCAACTTTTGCACGCTCCGCGTCCATGTCTTGCGCAAGGCGAAGGGTGCTGGCCGCTTGGGTTGATTCGAGTGAGGCCACCTGGCTCTGGAGATCCCTGAGGCTGTTCAAAGCGCGCATGGACCCAGACGCTCCGCGTCCTCTTGGTCTCATGGGAGCTGTAGATGGCTTTGGCGGTGCGCTCGTAGCGCGTGTCGAGCGTGTCACTGTGAGCTTTGGAGGATCGGGTTTGGTCAGACGTGAAGGGGGACGAGCTGGGGGTACAGACGGCCTGTTGAGTGCTATCCTTGAGGTCGCGAGAGGACGTGAGCTGGCATTTGTACCAATAGCTGGTAATTTTCTCGGTTGATCTAGAACTTCGTTGTCGATATCTTCCTCGTTTGCGTGCTTCCGTTTGTTCATTCTGGGGACGGTCGCTGTCGTCGTCGTCGTCGCTGTCGCTGTGGTGGGTGCTGTGAACGTTGACGGTGGGTGGTTGCTAAGGACAGCTGTTATGGACGGCAGGGGAAGAAATGGTTCTGGAGAAGAGCCATGAATTTGCAGCCGCGGTAAGCGCGACATCCTTTACGAGAACGTTTAATTCATGGAAAAGCGAACCAGCTGGCCTAGCGCGACGCGTCAAATCACGTGATCACATTCATCATAGCATCCGGATTCTACCACTGGCAGTCACCGAGGCCAGTCAGAGCTACTTCGTCTGCAGCACTAGGTAGGTGAATACCGGTCGGAACATTGGACAAGAAATGGCTTGGGGTCCTCAGTTATAGCTTCGGAGCCTCGTATCCGACAGCACTACTATGGTCACGGGAAATACGCGGACAAGGCATCGAAAGACATGATATGGTTGGACTCGGAGGCCATATTAGAACTGCGACCTGTCTGCAAGTGTAATCGATGATAACGACCGAGGCATTTCAACTTTCGACTCTCAACGTTATTCCCAGGTCGGCCGCGTCCATGTCGTGGAGTTACTTGAAGCTTGAAAACTGTGAAGGTTTGAACATTGACCACCATCACGACAATAAATTCCATCCACAAGGATGAAATAATTCGTCAACGATGTCCAAGGTGCTGTACCCACTTTCTCCATCTTCTGTAAGTCCTCCTGTTGTGTGCTGTATTGTCGGTGACTTACCTGAGATCGACAGCACTGGCGGTGATATCAAAGGGTCACGTATATGTCTCGGATAACATTGGATGTGACGAGGAGTATACTCAACATCGTCGGAGGGATCCATGAACAGACCACACGTCCCCCAGTCTTATAGATTGTTCTACTCTCATGGTCCCATCGGACAACCAACCAACCCCACATCAACTTGAACTGAGCACCTCAGCGGGCGACGCTTGAGAACATGAAGATATTTTTGGAGGGCGCGGGATCCGGGTTGGAAGACGTCGTCAAAGTCAACGTCTACCTCGTCCACTTGGTGTGAGGCTTCGCAGCAGCGAACGAGGTGTATGAACAGGTAAGTCTGGAGTCCGGATCATCTCACGATGCTGATCTTTTTGTGTGCGGGATTTCTAGTTTCTCACACAGGGGGCTATGCCTGCCGGGACGTACGTTGGTGTTGCGGGTCTCCCAGCCGGGGGATCTGTTGAGATCGAGTGCATAGCCGAGCTCCCACCATGCACCCAAGATTAGTCTATGCCACGGTAAGTGGAGGACAAGAGTCATACACATGTATATAAGCGAGACAACTGGCGCGTTCGTCGTAGGCTGCTAATGCCTGTCGTCTATATCATGGGAGATCGTAGCGGCGCGCGGAGGCGCCAATCCCGAACTCCCTGGAGTTATAAGAGCAAAATGTGATTGCCATTGGGTCCAAGGTGAGATATGTGACGATTCAGCTGTGACTACCGTGACGTTACAGCCATTCATTCAATACTACTGACGATTACCTCGCCATTTACAAGGTCACTAAACCTGAGAATTGTGGCCGAAACATGGACGGTCACGCTGTTTGTGAAGGCAACGACTTGTGCGTGTCTCTGGCTGTGGCCGAACATGTTGCGGTACAGGCTGTCCCCAAGGTTTCGTCACGGTGCATCAATATTGTACTTCTTCACTGCTGACAAAGAACCTGTCGCAGCCTCGTTGCGTGGCATCGAGATTCCTCCGTAATGGGCCATCGAATGGCTCAACCCTAACATGGCGGAAGCGCTGCACGTTCGTGTCCATCAGGTGTGGTTTACACACCTCCGACTGCCCCAGACGCGGTATATACACCCCAGAAATTGACAACACGAACCGTTGCAGATGAAGCATTGCCAATCAAAGGTCAGCAGAAAGTGTGACATGGCTTTACATGACATTGAGGTACGGTAGACTGGCTCATAATGCATAAGTTTTCTGGGGGAAATCCAGTGAGGCATGGTTCTTTACCTGCCAATATAATGCATGCTCATAATGTATATATAATTCTCTTAAGTATACAGCCTTTCTCCACATAAAACATTAGCTAATACTTTCCCGCAAGTTTGTTTGCAGGAAATTTGTACGTTTGCGGCTGAAAAAACCCTCAGGGGATGTCAGTATGTAAGGTGGAATGCAGGGTGAATCTACAAACAAGTGATTAATCAACGACGATCAAGGCTGTCGAAGTCACAATGCCAATAGCCTCACATCACCAGATGCGAGAACGAGTACATAACTTAAAATTAACTAAGATCATTAAGAAGGAAGCGAAAGCAAGCATCTCCAAGACACAACGGTACGGAACAGCGCCGCACCCATGAAAAGGTCTCAGACGACCGCAGTTTCGTTGCGCACCAAAACACACACTCCCCTCGTCACACATGACTGAAAGATTTGGTGGTGCTGGACCTGAGGTCTATTCAATGTGGCAAGGAAGCGTCACTGACGACCAGAGACATTGCGCCAAGCGTATTGCTTTGATCGCAGTCCCTGAAGGAGTTCACATAGAAGCTGACGGACTTCGGGCATGTACTGGTCCATGGCGTTTGGCGAATCGCCCAAACAATCTTCCAGCGTAGTCCGAAGCCTTGCCGGAATCGCATGCAGGTCACTGTTGGACGCGGTCAGAAGAGCCCGACGTGGTCACGAAGTACGGCAAGGCGGTGGAAAGAGACCAGGACACGGTGGACTTACCTGGTGGTGATGTCGTACCCCTCGAATGCCTGCACAATGATGTTGAACTGCACACCGAACTGCATGTAGCAGTTGCTGACATGCTCTAGAGTTGCTTGGTGACAGCTCCAGAGACGAAGAGATTCCTGAATACCCTTCATCGCACGGATGAGATTGTGCACGGCAGTTGGAAGGTCCCCGCCATCCTGACGTTGTTGTGAGTCGGGACTTGTATGTAAGTAATGAACTCACCACAGTAGAGTTCTGTGGGAAAGGAGTGTAGTACCCTGGTCCAGCAGGGCGATATTGTGGCATAATTAGGGAGGGGATGACGGAGAAAAGCGTGGTGAGACGGACGAAGGAGATATATATGGTCACCAAAGGATGGGATAGAGAACGATGGGAAAGTAGTTGGGCTACAAGAGTCTGAACGAAGAGACGTTATGAGGGTATACGACAAGTACACCCCACCTATTGGCCATGGAGTTTAATATGAGGACACGGTCGAGAACGAGCTATCCTTGTGCTCTGTGGGCAGAGCCAATTGGCAATGTTATTGATTGAACCAAGAAATACCTCGTGATCGCTCAGAGTGTTCCTTGCCGTGAGTCACAGCAAGGCACTATTCGACCGCACTGCCAATGACGATGATTGGGTGCGGTGTGCCACCGTGGGCGCTGGGGGGGCATCTAGTAAATTCCAGTTAGCATGAACTAGTGGTGAACCGCGTTCATCAATCACTGAGTACCATTACAGTGCCTCTGTGGCGCTACGATATTTTATGTAACCACAGCACAGCATCAAATGATAGCTTAGCACTGATCTTTGAATTTGAGCAGGGACAAAAAACCATGATTGCACGCAGACAACGACATTCAATTGGATATCATAAAATGCAGTCTGCTTCTGTGTGTGAGTTACCACCCGCAGGGAAATCGTGGACGAGATTGTCTAGGGGGCAGTATATATGGATACTGGGGGCTCAGGCGTGTAAGGAGCACCGCCATGGCGGTAGCTTGCGGTTCTGTAACACAGCGTTTGGAATCATGATATTGGAGAAAATCTCGTATACCGTGTTGCTGGTTCTGCTGATGCATTAATGGTCTGGCTAGCGAGTCGACGCCTTGGATCTAACACCTGTATATCCTTTATAGTGCCGTTGATCTCGTCTTTGAAGGTGGTCTACAAGTGAATCACTCAAGAAGGCTAATCAGTGGACGGGTTGGAAAATACCTACATCTGACTTGTAAATGGAATACAACGGCTGCACAGTTCTGTACGGCCAGCCGAACTCGTCTCTCATCTTTTCCTGTTCTGTCGTCGAGGACGAGAGGAATCTTGCGACACGCAGTTGACCATCGCGATCAGTGATCTGACGATACTGTTGTATAGTCTGCGGGAACCACGCGTCGCGTTTCTTACGCATGTCCTTTTCACGAGCTCTGAGGACGTTGCGTTTTTGGGAGAGATAGAGAAGTGTCTTTAGGTGCGTGTATCGTATCGTATCGAGTCCGTCATCCATATCACGCTTGAAACGCTCTCCCTGGTACATTTCCTTATCAAGATCCTGGTGACGTGAGCGTTTGCAAATGGTAGTGAAAACAAAAGGCGCACTTGCAAAGCTTTGTTGAATTTGACTTGGTCTGGGTATGCTTCATCAATGTCCATGTATGCTGAGTCGTCGTAACAGCTCCGGTGATCAATCAGTTCCTGGTAGTGTTCCGCGACTTGGAAGGCGAAAAGATTTTCGAGGTCTTTGGCATGTTGTTTCTTGAGCTCTTTGATCTTCTCATCAATACTTTCGACCGTTTCGACCGGTTGTGAGGACGACCCTCCTAGCTCTCTCAGAGTGTCAGGACTGGATCAACTCTGGATTCAGAACAATCGATGAGTGCGCCATGCGACAACGATAACTTACGATGGGACGTAGGATCCCATGTTGGCTAATATGTACTGTGAGAGGCGATGGTTCCTGAGGGTGACATGGTCCGGGTTGTCTCTGTCAACAGAAATGTTGCTTTCCCGGAAACCGTTCCTACCCTTGTGCGTGGGGTCAGGGAGGCGAAGATCGGGAGGGGACATAGGGGACCGAAATTAATGAGACGCCCACAAATTCGCGGCACCCGTAGTAACCTTGAGATTAGGGAGACCTGGAGTATACTGGAAAAAATCACAAATAATGTAGGGCTATCAAGTGGTCGAAGGAAAGGCTACTCGGTGGGTCTACGTCACGCTCAGGCTACTGTTGCCTCGTAATTACATAACCAATGCTCCAGAACTTCTCGAACGCGGCGAAGCGCTTAGCACTGGTCCCTATCCGCCGCTGGCAGGTCTGCCTGGTGTCATCAGGACTGTATCTCTTCAGTTTGGGCTGAAAACTCGAATCTCCTTGCGTATGAGGAACCAGTTACCCCGCGACAGACTTTGATCAGGTGCGTACACCGTATAGCCCATTCCTACAACCCTACAACCAAAACATGAACTTGTAGCCCAGCATGTCCACCAAACGTGAAACTCTCTTTCCTCCAACCTCAATCGGTAGGGCTCGAGGTGCAAATATCGTTCGCTCAGGTTCCCGGGAGAGCCTCACCGCCCACCCACTCCTCTCTCATCCCAAGGGCCCATCTGCCACTGGCACGCTCTCTCAATTGCCCAGCCAACCCCCAACCCCAGACAGCGGAACTAATACCTCAAACTCAAACTATGTTCCTTACACACCCCGACAACGCTTAGCCACCACAAGCACCACTACTCAGCCGAGCGTCTCCGTGGTGACCCCACAGCCTCCTTCCCAAGGCGCTGCTGTCGGTAAACTTCAGCTCATGAACCTCAAGGCCGCTGCACAGGGCATCGGGCTTGACTCGGATTCCCTGGGATGGGCCATACTTGAGAAGATATCATATGAAGGAGATACCTCCGAGGAATGGTCTGAGATCTGGGTTGCCATTACTAAGGGTAATGCACGTACATCGTATCAGCCTCGGTCAAATCCATCTAGTTAATTCCCAATATTCCACAGGCATCTTTGCTTCTCCCGTTAGAGCGGGCTGCGGGTCATGAATGGATTACGGCGGAATTTGTCAAGGACCACACAATCATATGTGATACCGCCTCTAGGAATAATACCGCCGTGGTCACCCTGTCTGGTTTACGAGGCCACCTTGTGAAGTTGGTAATCGTTCCGTGGGTTGACCATGCATCGCTGATGTATTCATTGTAGTGACGTACTGACTATCCGGTCGACGTTGCCACCATCCACCAAACAATTCCAGGACCTCTTCGCATCGTCATCTTCTCGTGCCTCATTACTTGCTGGTTTGCCACCTCTGTGTTTTTATCCACCGGAATCATCGTACCCTTCTTTCACCCTGCCAGCATTTAGTGCCTCTTTACCGCTTCCACCACGAGGGTCCAAACCACCCCTCCCCCCACGTCCAAACGCCCGACCAACATCTTCGCAAGGATCATCCAGGCTTTCCATGCCTTTTGCATCGTTCTTTGGTCAGAGGCCATCTACACCCCCAGCAACCACAACACCACTCCTGCCCACTACCACCACAACTGCGCCTTTGTCGGCTGATGTCGAGAATATCATCGAGCTTTCTGCATTTTCCATTGGAACCTCTATATCCAGAAAGGACGTCTCGAAAGGAATCGTTAGCGCTTTGAAGGCTGACATTGCTGTTGCTCTCAATGACCAGCCACCTTGGATCGTGGAACGGGTACAAAGCTTTGCTCTACCCCTTTTCCCGTTTGTCAAGGCACCCACAGGCAAAAAGAAGCTACATGACATCGGAGGGAGTCCAAACAGGATCACGTACGCTGTCAATACTACACAAGATAAGCCTGAAGAACTTGCGGGTAAATTTCAGGATTTCTATCACTTAATCGAAGTGGAACTCAGGAATGGAGGCAAGCCGTTGGTGGAGAAACCGAGGGAAGACACAGATGCAAGCGATCTGCAGGGTAACGAATGCATCGAGGAGGAACAAGAGGGACAAGACGTCCGGATACGCAATGTCCTCGAAATCATTGAGACGACACTATGCACACTCTTTTACGATAGGTGCGAGAGAAACACCCAGCGCTTCTACTGCACACTTATCCACCGCATGCAGACTGTTCCTTCCGTTTACTTCTGACGATGCGTCCCATGATGAAGCCCTTTCAAGTCGAATAGCTGCGCTCAACATGCTAGATTTGCGCCTGGAGCATCTTGACGTTGATGTAGGCGATGCCAATCGCGAAGATCTTAACGGAGTCGTCCATGATTGCGGAGAAAGTAGGTAGAGTTTATTGGCCACTTCCCTCCAAGTAACTCGCCTCTGATCTGCTTCCGAAGCCTTGGTGCAGTTAGATTTTGCCAGTCGCTCCCCTTGTGATAAGATGGCTATTCTCGTCTTAGCTCACAAGCTAGTGGTTGGTCAGTGTGCCCATATGTTCTGTGTGTGGCCTAATCCTGATCTGAGATAGAGGGACTTTCGAAAAGTCCATCCATTCACTTGAAGAACAACGACAGCGACAGGATTCCTGCTATGCGTCCTTACGGACCTACACAAATTACCGACAGTCCCAGTTCTCCATCGATGATGCCCGTTCCTCCTTCAGTCGACCTTCCCACTGCCACACTCTCGGAACTAGAAGATCAACGGAGTCCATCGTTCCCACCAGTGCAGCTGCCGACCCCACTTGAGAGTTTACCCATCGTCCGCGCCTCTTCCCCTATCCTCGAAACCGTCACTTCGTCAACATCTTCACCCGTTTCTGGGGACGTACTACTCCCGGTCATAATATTCTCCGTCGTAAAAGCGAACCCTGCGAGACTTGTCTCACACCTACTTTTCACCCAACGCTTCCGCAACCAGTCCTTCGGCGGGGAGGAGAGTTATTGTCTCATCAACTTAATGGCAGTAGCCGAATTTCTGGAGAACGTCGACCTTGGGGCTCTTGGGTTAGCAGAGAGTGAAAAGAAAGTCATAAGGTAGTTCCTCGCTTTCGTCGGGGTTGTTCATATGTTCATTTTATCAATAGCACAGCAGATTTGACGCCGATACCCATTACAAGACCAGGGGTAACACCTACATCGCCTATAGCCTTGCAGGATGGTCATCCTGGCAGTCTGCGTGGCCGTGTGGGACAAGGAGTGGATGCTATCGCCGGTTCAGCCAACAAGGTCATCTCAGGAGTCGTCGATTCCTCTTTTGGTGTCCTCCGGGCGCTCCTGCCGGGTCAGACTAGCGGCATTGGAGCTCCTGAAATTGGGACCGTTGGCTCTGATTCTGCACTTTGGAGTGTACGTCCAGGCTCGGGCCTTCTGCGCCGCGAAAGCGGATTTTCAATTGCAGGTTTCACTGCGTCGTTACCAGGTCAAGGGAGAGCGAAAAGCATCCTCAATGCTGAAGAGGATGGGCAGCGTGAACTCGTTGAGGTAGTATCTCGTCCACCGTCGTTGAAGTCTGACAGGAACAATGATGAAGCGGCGTCAGAACCAGATGAGACAGATGATGAGTCTGAGAGCGATGGAGAAGACGGCGAGGAAGATGAGGAAGTCCCCGATGCGAGGAGCATCAAAAGCTTTGAAAGCATGTTGAGTGGCGGGAGAGCGAAGCGGAAGACCCGGGAAATGCATGGCAGGAAGAGTTTGACAGATCGGTTGACGCATATGTCTGGCCTGTCCAGGCGAACACAAAGCGATATACCCAAGGTGCGGGGTCGCGTTTTGCCCTAGTGCAAAGCTTGTTCACAAGCTATCGATAGGTACACACCCCAACCAGCCGACCCGATGGACTCACGCCCTCATATGCACCATTAGCCCAACTGCCGCCTCCGAATCGTCGTTTCCTGGAATGCACAGAGCAGGACATCAAGGTTTCGGAGGTCGGGGAGCTGCTACATGAGTATCAGCGAATGGTTGAAGCCGTGCGCAGCATTGGGGGCTTTATACACTCATATGGGAGTTAAAAACTAAAATTAAATACCATAATTGGGGCTGTGAAATGTTCTAGATATGTTGGTAGTATGTATAGTGACAGTTCCCAAAAATAAATGCAAAGAATTGGTGGTTGGAAAAAATTTATAAGAGCCAGAACAAAGGAGATGGGGCAGAGGGGTATTCTTGTTATACCAGGCTGAATAAATTCTGGAGGGCTTCAGTAATGTTCCCAATGGATTTTCTGATCCTGAAAACCCCCATCCACTACCACCCATCTGTGGTGTCATATCCTGTGCTGTGCAAGTCAACTCTGCTCCTCCAGCATCAGGAAACTAACCCTCACCTGGCTGGGACTGGACAGAACTGGACAGAGTTCCAGCTCTTCCAGCTCTCCTAGCAAGGTACCCAACTGGTTAGCTCTGTTGGAATACAATTGGTATCCATACCCATTTAGGTAGTTATGAGCCCTGCTCAGTGAGCAAAAGGGCAGTTTCACCAAAAGGTTAGTGGACAAGGAAGCTTTGGTGAGAAGGGTGAGAGGGCATGGGGGAGTGCAACTCCCAGCTTGAATGGTGAAAATGTCATACCCAACTCAACCCCACCACCACCTTCCACTACCACAACCCAGCCCTGCCAGTCAAGCAGCTGGCACCCATGTCATATGTACTGCAGGATATGCTATTGAATGAGGTCAACAAGAAGGGAAAAGGGGGAAAGGTGAGTGGAATGAGAGCACCTCAGGCAGCACTTTTTGGACCCAATAGTGGTCTCACAGACCAGTTTTCTTTGTAGGTGATAATAGGTCTCTCGGACCCAACATCTCAGATGTCTAAATATAGATCACTTCTCAGAATAGAATAGTAGCTCTCCTGGGCCTCCTGACTGCCTCATTTGTACCTCTTGCTCACCAGAGAGCATCTTGGGAGGCCTCTCATGGACATTCCCTCCTCTCAGGCTGTCTGTGTACATCAAGCTGCTTTCATTTTTTTGTTTTGTTTTTGTCCTTGGGCAAGTCACACTTTCTCTCTCCTCTTCCAACCTGTTGCTTATGACTTCCAGGCCAGGCACTTGAGGTGTACAGCTCACTACACACAGTCTCAGACAGTGACAATGGCTTAGCAACTGAACCCCAATGACAGTGATTATGTTCCAAGCAACACTGACAGTCAGGTGGTCCCCATTGAGTTGGAGAGCTTATCTGAAGATGAAGCCCAACATACTATGTCGAAGTGATGCATTCTTCCAGATCCACCTGCAGAGCATTTGTATAACAGTTGGAAATCTCTCATTCTAACTCTGGTCATACCATATCTACAGTACATGTCCAGAACATTAGGGAAACCACTTTCAGCAAATTCCACCCTCATTTCCCACTGTCAAGAGACATGGGGGTCCACAAAAATTCTGTGTCTTCTATTTGATCATGAGTTGCTTTCTCGACCAAAACTAACCCAAGGTTTACACCATTGTCAGACTTCACTTTTGTTGAAGTTGTGTCTTGCAGGTGTTCAACACTTGCTCAGGTTCCAGTTCATTTTGGCCTTTTCCCCACTGCACCCTCTCAAGCCTATATGATTGTGTTGGTCGACCTGCTGGCTTTTTACCATGCTCTTTTTGAGTGGTCGTGTGATGTGATCAATGCCCTTGCTTCTGCCCTGCACACTCACTATATTTGGCGAGGTTTTCGGATGGTCAATAAAGCCATGAGTGGTTTCCCATGAATCTGTTATGCACAACATGACAAATTCTCAGTGTGAGGCCACGGAAGAGCCTTTCTGCTGTGGGATCAGATCTGTCATACAGTGGTATGATGTTCTCCAAATCAAGGTTGAGCAGAAGATAGAAGTGTCTCTTCAATCATGCTGTGACCACATCAAAGCTGCCAAGATTCCTCACATCACTCCTAACACCCTGACACCTGAGCCCATGTAGTGCTTTGGACTGTAGGATATGGCCAGCCAATCGTTGGCCAACCTACAGCCTGTAGTTGTAGGTTATGGATTGGCCAAGGTGTGAGAAAATCCCACATGATATGGGTTGGCTGAGTAGATATTTTAGCAAGAGCATTTTGAGTAGTGGATGGGTTGATTGAGCTATGTCTGTGGGGAATGGATTGGACAATATAGGTATTCTGTAGGCATTGGGTGGGCCAAGGGATGGAGTGACCCATAAGTATGGGATGGGTCAAGGAATTGGATACTTGTAGGTATTGGATGAGCTGAGAAAGGGGTGACTCATAGGTGTTGGGTGGGCTGAGGGATGGGTAACCCATATGTATGGGATGGGCTGAGGGATAGCTGGCCCGTAGGTATGGGATGGGCTGAGGAATTGGATACTCGTAGGTATTGGACGGGCCGAGAAAGGGGTGACTTGTAGGGGTTGGGTGACCCATATGTATGAGATGGGCTGAGGGATAGCTGGCCCATAGGTATTGAATGGGCCAAGAAAGGGGTGACTCATAGGTATGGGATGGGCCCAGGGATAGCTGGCCCATAGGTATCAAATGGGCTGAGGAATTGGATACTGGCAGGTATGGGATGGGCCCAGGTATAGCTGGCCTGTAGGTATTGGATGGGCCAAGAAATGGGTGACTCATAGGTATGGAATGGGCTGATGAATAGCTGGGCTTGGGATGGATGGTCTGGGATATCTACCCTCAGGTTTGTTAACCTGGGGTGAACAAAAACAAAGCCAAGAGTAGATATCCTGATGCACCAAAGCCAATAGTATGTAGATATTTGGATATGCCAAATATTCTGATGTGCCAAAGCCTATAGTAAATATCCCAATTTACAAAAGCTGATAGTAGATATTCTGATGTATCAAAGCCGATAGTGAATATCCCGATGCAGCAAAGCTGATACTAGATATTCCAATATATGCCAAATATTCTGATGCGCCAAAGCCAATAGTAAATATCCCAATTCACAAAAGCTGATATTAGATATCCCAATGCAACAAAGCCGAGAGTAGATATTCCTATGTGTTAAGATGCTAAGTCCTCCAGGCTGTCCGGAGTTGTTGGAGGTGGAGCGGACATTGGCTTCAACTTATGTGTTGCGCCCTTGTCCGAGTTCAGTCCGATATTTACAAAGGGCGGAGATGAGGAGTGGAGGAGTGGAGTGACGGCAGTACGGAGTAATATGATGAGTTATTGGAGGTCAGAAGTCAGAGGGTCAGAGTGACGACAAGAAGGCTGGCTTCAAGTGTTGAGCGAGGGACTTAAGTTGGGCAGAGAGGAGGAGTGATCAAAGTTGATATTTGAACTGAGGAATACATAATACAAGAGGGGTTTATATACTACAGGGACAAGTAAACACGGAGGGCACCGGAGTGCCAGAGTGAAGCGGGATGTGAGTCAGAGATGTCAAAGAGATAGGATTAAGTTGGGAAAATGTCAGAACATTGGGAAATGTCAGAAATTGGATTATTTGGAAGGTGGAAACATTAGATATGTCAAACATCTGTCAAAGATGTGAATGATAAGGAATCAAGGCACAGGAATGGGAATGTTAAGGAGAAGGTGGAAATGCGGAGAAACAGAGAAACGAAGAAATAGAGAAATGGAGAAACGGAAGACGGAGAAAGCAAACTTGGTCTGGAGTGGGCTCCAGAGAAGCGGAGTTGACTTGCGTGGCATGGAATAT
>KN824904.1:0-54253 GCA_000827395.1 Paxillus rubicundulus Ve08.2h10 | reverse complement strand
GTAGAGATGTGCACGGACCAAGATGAGAGATAAAGGCTATTGGAAGGAAAGAGAAAGAACATCATAGAAGGAACACAGCCAAGAGACTTTAGCTCAAGAGACTTGTTGGACAATTACCAAGAAAGGAAATAGATAAAGAGACAGTCATGTGATCAAAGAAAAGGAAAAAGATAAGGATTATCCAATGTATCGTAACAGTACCACTGGTTAGAACTCATTGACAAAGTGAGAAAGCTTTGAACACAAATACCGTCTGGATCCAAGGGGGGCACTTTGGATGTTCTAGGCATCTTGAGCGGTCAAGGGGATACTCTGAGGGGTGAGCAATACGTGTGACCTCAGGCTGATCCGTTGCTCGAGGCTGCCATGTGTTGATCTTGGTGAATTTGCAACAACACATGATTGAATTGAGACACACACCAAACTTTCTTCACACAAACCAACACCACCATTGCAGGACATTTGGTTGCTTCAAACAATGCTGAAAGCCATCAACATTCAGACTTCAGTTCAGACACACGGTTTCTCTTTCAAAGAACTCAATCTCACTGTTCGCTTTCTCGGCACCGTCAATGTTGATGACATTCTTGACAACATTGTAAGTCAGTGTTGCTTCTTGTGTCTTATTTGTTGGCTGATAGTTCTCCCAGCCTGTAGAATTATCCGTTCAGGTTGTGGACAAGTGGGCTGGCCATATTTTCCCAGCCATAGAAATTACTGACTACCACATCATGCCTGATGAGGAGTTAAGTCCGGTGAGCTTTCCCCCCATCCACGGAAAATGTCCTGACTGATAGGTTTGAACAGGATTTGTTCCCTTTCCTTCCGCTCCCACCGCAATTTGACAATCAGAACCAATGTGAATGGTCCTCACTGGCACAAGATATTCAACATTGGCTGCTTCGTGACCCTGACTTCAGCACCACAGACCCCCATTCTTACAGCCTCATGCAGGAGTTGTTCTGGATGGCGTTCATAGCTGCGTTCCCTACATTTCCCTTCGGCAAGTGGCCAGTGTGGGATGCACGGATTCCAATGCAAGGGTCCTTCATTTCTCAATGGGTAGCAGAAATTGATGAGGATTCGATCACCCCCCCTCTGATTGCCCAGAGAGATGTTTGGGCAAAATTCAAGGCACTTGTTTAAGAAGTGTTACATTACCCTGCCATGTATCTCTGATTGTAGTATGCTAGTTACCATGCCTGTGTTAGCCTCATGACCATGTTTAATACCAAATGCCATTGTTTCCCTCGTCCTTTCTGTGTTTTATGGATCTAAGTCGACATCATGGATCCATGGACAAACCTGATTGACGGGTCACCATGCTATTAACTCATGTCTAACGCATTCCATGCTTGGAAAATGCTCCACCAACACTGTGGAGATATCCAAGTGATGCCCATCAAACATTATAACTGATACCAACACCACGTCTCGCCTGAACCAACTTACCTCGGCCTGAGTCCGGGGGTCACTCATCTATCTCAGAGACACTGCCTCAAGCTCTCTCAGACGTCCAGTGGACGTCCGGGGTGTTGGGTCACAGGCACACTCGCGAGGTGATCTCCAACAGACATTTTACAAAGATATGTTTGGTAAGTAGACTATTTGTGTACAATTTATGTTTTCCGTCAAATGTTAGGCTCCCGTGAACCTAGTTTGGGCGTGTACTGTAGAGATACGACCTTAGGTTCGTCACGCGTCACAAACGAGGAAAAAACTCCTCGCCGATGTGCTCCGATAAGAACTCGGGCAAAGATCAGTCTGGATTTTCAAAAAATCAACGAACCTAAGGTCGTATCTCTACAGTAGTCTGGGCAATCACTGCCCTCTTATAGTTCTTGTTATCTAGCAGCAGTGGGAAGGAGCCTGATATGGTACCAGCATATATTACTAGGAAAATTGGTTGTTCATTTTCAATGAATGTGTTTATTAAGATGTGCACCTTTTTCCACAGGGTCAATCTGTCGTGTTCAAGAGAACCCTCCCCCAACCGTGGGAGTCAGGGGGAAAAGGTATTATCTGCGTTGCACACAATACTAGTGACGGGTACCCAAGACGAACATACTAAGACGACAGCAAAGGACATGATTCCGCAAATTGGAGGAACAGAGAAAGACGATCGAGCGAACGTCGTGAGAAGCCATGCAGCATGTTACTGGTGAAGTTTGTGCCCATAAAGGCTTTTCCCCGCCTCGATGTGCAGTACGTTTTAAACAGCAGTGTCCCCTGTCTTGTCGTTTTCACCAGATCCGCGTGCTTCCGTATCAGTGCCTCGTGCTCTTCCGGTGAGCCCGGCAGCCGCCAAACCTCGTGCTACGAAGGCTCCTCCTCTACCACCCCTCCCTCTCCCTCTCGCTCCGCCTCGGTCTCGTTCCTCCTTGCCCATTGCAATCTTGACCTCAACTGGGAAAGCGTTGATTTTCTATGCGGAGGATATCAGGACTCTGAGATCGGATGGTATTGATAGGTATTACCTCGTTGTTCTTTTCAAGACCTGCCTTCATGTTGTCCTCATCCCCAAATTCGACATAGGCTAATCTCTGAGTCCTGGGTTGAACGTGAGGGTAGCTCACGCGGACGATCTGCGACGCATGATCAGCAATGTGGCCTATCAATGGGTGGATCTTCCACATACTCCAGATTGCTCTCCGCCGAAGAAGTCACGCAGTTCCGTCTCGTTTGCAGGTGCTTGGAGGCGAACGAACAACGTCCATGTCTGCTTATGCACTCGTCTCAAGGTCGGAGTGCGCATGCCAGCGCTATCCGTGGTTGGCGACTTTAGGCCAGCATCCAGTACATCAGGCGTGGACGCTTTTGCAACTTCATCAGGAACTGGAGTCGCCTTGCCTGACTTTGCTTGAGGCGCGGGAGGATCAACAACAGATGAACTGACGTCGGCCTTATCCTCTGCAAACTCCCTCTCCTTTGTCTCTCGCTCCACACGTTCCTTGTCTTTCTTGTCTTTCTTGTCCCTTCTCTTCTGTTTTTCTTTCTCAGCCTTGTCGGAAGGGGGCCCAGTGGGAGTGCCATTTGTCTTGGTTTGGGGGAGATTCGATGTGCCCTCTTTGGGTGTGTCCTTGGCTGAAATTACCGGGGATGTAGCGACCAGTGGTGACTTGGCCTCCTTGGACATAGGAGAAGCGAGCTTCTCTGCAGGTGCCGGCGTCGAGCCCTTCGTTGGCAAATTAGCAGCGGCGTTTGGCAACGAAGATGTTGTCGAGTTGGGGGTATGTGCGACTGTGCCAGGGATAGCAGTGCGACGGTAAGCATAGTTGAACCCTGCAGACAGGGCAGATCAATCATTGCTCTTGCAATCAGGTCAAAGACTTACCCTGGCTCTTTAACTCGGCACTGATCCTGCCTTCTTTGATGTCAAAAACAAGCGACCCAAATGCAGCATCACACAAATTCCAATTCCAACAGTTCTTCCAGGCGGGTTCTTCCCCGGTAGCAGTAGGTGGGGCGCCTAGCTGCCCCTGCGCACGAGGAATGCGTTCGATAACGGATAGGGCTTTGTCAAGGAAGATTCGCTGGTGCTCATCAACGACAGAGTCAACCTGTGCCCTGACACTATCCCAAACTTTGTCAAAACCTTCCTTGCCTACGAGAAGCTTGTGGCGGAAGCCTTCGAAGTCTCCTTGTACGCTAAACTCGTTGTACGAGCTTGCATACCGGAAGTGAAGGCCAGCGGAAATGGTAAGATCGACTTTGAGGACGAGACCAAGTTGGGCGATGATACCCTCGCGACCTGGACTTGCATGCGTGACGAGGAGACGCGTCTCGGTAGGATCAAATACTCTCTGTGCCGTATCGACGAGCTCGCCAATCTGGAGTGCCGTCGTCCACATCGTACCCTGGCCACCAGCGATGGTAGCATGTCCGTCCCCATTATCAAACATTTTGTGTGGCACCAGCGCACCTCCTAGCCCAAGAAGGCGTAATTTGACGCCGCCCACATCAAGGCAACGCGTCGTGGCTTCGTCTAACACGTGCAAATTATCGATGGCGTAGGCACCGGTGCGGAACTTTTCTAGAAGGATAACATCCTCGCAGGCGCCCCACACAGTATATACAGGGATTTGAAGCTTGATTTGACCTGAGAGAAGGAGGGGGAACTCTGAAATGAGGGAGATGTCTACGGTTGAACGAATAATTGAAGGGGTATTTTCGGGTGCTAAGAGATGGTTGCGCTGAGCAGTGGCAATAAGGGGAGAGTACATTGTGAGGTGGCGAAGGGTGCGGTCATTGATTCTTTCCAGGCTGATGCTCTCTGGAGATCAGGAAACGTGTCAGGGAAAGAGAATCTTATGAGACACAACATGGAACTGTTTCACTCACCGAAGAAACCAAAATCGCCTGTGTGGATGATTGCCTTTGCATTAGCTTCGCGTGCGAGATCATTGAGGGCAGAAAGACGGCCGCGAACATCTGCAATGCAAAGGATACGGCCATGCAAAGTATCTAGAACTTTTGTTTGGGTATTAACTTGATTTGTGTGAGGTCTAGGATTAGGAGAAATTGCAGTGCGTGTTGAACTGGAGGCGGGGCGGGATGTGGGGTGCATTTTTGTGGTACCAGAGAGGCAAGAGAAGTCCTAGCAGTCCTCAGACGTGGCGGAGTCCTCTTCCTTGTGCTGTAAATTACGTAATATATGATATGTAATTTCTATCTCCCATTTTGGTTTCCTGACCTCGATCCTCAACGACGTCGAGGGCAATGAACTCGTGAAATACACGTCTTGGTTAGAGAAAAAAAAAGTGAACGTGATGGTGAAGTGAAGCTCAGTATCTTGTGTTGTTATCAGGCATCAGACCGACACAAGGCTTGCACTTGCCGTTAACTCTGCGATTCCCGGCAAGGCCTTGAATTGTAACAGCCACTTTCTCATTCTGACGGCTGACAACCTCACGTACTCACGCGTCCGCCTGCGTGATGGCCCATAAGCATGATAGCCATGCCTCTGCGCACTCGGCAGCGTCCAGCTTTTCTCATTCTTCACCTCTGGTGACTGTTTCAGACCAATTGCTCTCCTCCGTGATCTCCCTCCCGGATGATGTTCGCGTAGCTCATGCGGCTTATGTCCCTGCAACCGATAGCATTTCATACGATGTCCTAGAGCTTGGTCGCAGGTACCTAGTGTCGCGCAATAAGTCTCTCTCGTTATTAGATTCTATGTTACCCCATGCCCACGTCGATGGGGACTCTTCGGCACTCCATGTATTCATGATCACTTCCGTCGAAGGTTCCGATGCTTGCCTTGCCGCCTTAAAAGCACTGCCGCTGGATAGACTACTAGGTGAGCACGTATTCACAAAACGCATCGGATTTTCCATTGCAATTGCGTGGCACCCTTCCAGACTGGTTATGGCTGTCCTTTCAACCCCGTATTCAAATGACCTGATGACTGATAAATCTTTCAGCTTCGGAAACCTCGACATTTAACCCTCAAGGTTTATATCCTTGTTCTTCCGCATGCGCAGACCAGCAATCACCCTGCCTTACCTGCCTCGACCCACATAGACCCTCTCCAATCATCGACTCCACTTTCTCAGTAGCCAACTTACTCCCACGTAAGCCACTTCGCCTAATCTACTCTCTCTTCATAGAAGCTATCCGGAGCCGCCTCATCGACGATATCACTCAAGTCCCCAAGGATGCAGCCAGTAGAAGTTCGGCTCATCGATTGATGAATGGTTTTTTAATCGCCTCTCCACGCGCCTCGAATGAGTGGGGAGCCGACTGGCTCCATGCTGCAACACTTAGGCAAGTTTTCGAACCTAGGGATATAAGCGATGGCTGACTGTGTCACAGGCCCCTTGTGCATTGTCAGCTCGAGGTTTATCTCAGCACAAGTAGACTGGAGGTATACTGGCACTTCCGACCGACTGATTACTTCCCTTTCGACCTTGACCTCCCCACGGCTGCTGGCACACCAATTACGCTCCTACCTTTAGGGGTGCCAGCATACTACTTATCGACATACAATGGTCCTACTTCAGCTGTCACTTCTCAATTTGAGGAATCACTCACAGGACTCGGTGCTGGTGAATGGAAGTCATTTTCTGCCACGCCGCAGTCCGAGAAACAGCGGGCTTTGCGTCTGAGTGCTCGTAAGCCAATGAGCCCCGTATATATCATTGCATGGCTAGCTGTGCAGAACAAGCAGGGCGAAGATAAGGGCATGGTCATCATCTGGCCTTCCCGGCTCTGTCTTTTGTTCACGGCTTCCTCCCAGTCTGCTCACGCTCGACGGTCTCTTCCCCATTTACCTGACCTACCATCCCAGCTGCAAACTTCACCTCCTATCATCCCTGTTGCTTTATCTTCCTCCGAGGATGGTAACGCCCTCAGCGCCCCTACCACGTCAGTGCTCACTGGCCGCCCTATTTCGCGCCGCCTCTGCGCGTCCCCTACATCAGAATCTCTTCGTGCTTTCCGATGCCTGGCGTTATCCAAGTCCTCGAAAGTTGACAGTGTTGCCTCCGAAATAAGCGCATATGTAGAATCCGTCGCAAAGGAACGCGAAAAAGAACGCGAGCGCATACGTCGAGAACGCGACAATGCACAATTATCCGCTTCTCCCCGCGCTACAACGACCCCACCCACTACTGCTCCTGCCCCTCTCATGACCAGCAGTAACACTTCAGTAACAACCGTCTCCACAAGCACGGAAAATATTGCAATTGCCCCGGCCCCACTCGCAGCGACGGGCCCTACTCAACCGCCCGCAGTCGCAGTTTCAGTTACCAATCCCAATCCTCCGCCACCCAGTATCTTCTACCCCTCTCCGCCATCTACGAATTGCAAGGCAATTGCACAGTCTGCCGGCTCGACCGTTACGCCCACCGCCCCTCTACCCGATCTGACTCGTCAAGCTTCGCAGCCAGAACCGGTCCCCACGCCACTTGCTTCTGCCTTTGATCCCTTTGGAGGTATGGACACCTCCTGGACGCAGCCTCCTAATGACTTCATGAACCTCGACATGGGATATGATATGGGCTTCGACATGAATGTCGATGTTATTACGACAAGCGGTGGCGCGAGTAACACGGATGTGGGACATATGAACATGGACTTCGAGGACAGGTTCACGTTCACTGAAGACGACTTCGATTTCTTCGATCGACCCTCAGCAACTGCTCGACCTGCCCGACCGGTCGCCTCTTCGTTCGAGGACTCTTCGGGCCTCACACCTGCCGCAGGACCTGCACCGATGGGGTTCTCACCGTCGATGTTCGGAGATGGTCATTTCTCAGGAGGTACGCCTGGCCAACAGCACCCGTCACCGTTCACTACCGACGGAGGCGGTAGTACCTTCACACCCCAAATCTCTGAGCTGCATCATGTGCATGATCTAGTCTCAGTAGCCGCAGACATATTACCCCCATCACCTGGCTCCACGCCCAATTCAACACCGGCAACACCCCAAGTCAAATTATCTCTTGATCGCAAAGAGTGTCCCTCCATACCACCCAACTTTTTCGAACCAATACCGTTCGCTCAGAGCCATAGATTGTCAGACTCAAAGTACGACATGGGTAAATTTGCACTCCCCAGTCCACCCGATGAAGAAGACCGCACAGAGCCGATACCTCGATCGTCCCCAATCCGCATCAATAACTGGACATCTCGATACCACGCTGCAACTGACCACCGTGTCGGCGTTCTGCGGAAGTTGATTGGAGTCAAGCGAAAAAGCTTTGACCAGGGGCCCTGCAGACGTAGATCGCATGCCAGTTGGTTGCAAGATGAAGAGGAGCAAGAGCACCCTGTTGTGGAGGACGCCGAGGACCTATCTGAGGTGGCATCAGATGATGAGGACATGGACGGTGACGACGCCGGCGTTCCATCTCGAGCCACGACGCCGCCTCCCGCGTATCTGCCACCCGGATCGACCTTGCTGCACATGCATTTTCATCACCCATACCTACTGCCTCTCAGTAGACCTCTCCGACCGCCTGGTGCAGCGGTAGCGCCCATGACCATCCCACTGGTCGTCCCAACCTCTGTACCCACTCCCGTATCACCAGCAGCGGCCTTAGGCGCCGCGTCAGAGAAGTCAAAGTCTCTCGAAGCAGCCGGAAGCATGATTGCCAGGGAGGTAGTCGAGAACAGTGTGTTTGCAGACGCGTGGCGCGCTAGCAAAGTCCATTCTTTGCCTCACAAACATCTAGATGTCTGGCCTGCTGACGTGTCATCCTTAGCTCAGATTATTCGCAGTCTTGCTATGCTTGAAGGTCCGATTGACTTGCAGGCATTGTTGCACCACGGTCAGGATGTCGATCGCCACGAGAAGTGCGTTGCTGACCTGGTTTGGCTCAAGGATCCGGAGCACCCTCCGAACCAGCGCTTTTGCATCGCCTCGACGCCCCCATGGTCTCTGTTGGCAAGGGCGATTCCATCATCCAAGTCTTACCTTCATCACTACGTTTCTGGGAGAAACTTGGATTGACGCCGCAGGCAGGCAAGAAGGACCTTACTGCCTTTCTCTTCTTCGAGGATGATGACCCGCCCAAGCAACAATCAGCCGAGAACTGGCTGAAGAAGCTATCCGCAACGTACAGCGTTCGTTTCTGTGTTATTTCGAATTTTTTGGAAGTTTCTGAACAGAATTTTAGGCACGTCAACTTGGCACCCATACCCCTGGAAGCCATACGATCTGTTCTGTCAACGGCATTTTCGCTTTGCGTCTGGACTCGCTTCGCAAGTCCCTAAGTATGCAGCGCACTACGGCCCAGAAACTCTACTTACTATCATTTTCTAGGTTCGTTTATCGCGGACTTGCCTGGAAAACAGACTGGCCTCATCTTCTACATAGCAATCCCAGACTCAGCATTGACCCTGGCATCGCCTCTCCTCCGACAAGTCCTCTCAGCGATCAAGAGACTACAGAAAACACATTTCGAATCTCCTATCACCTTCCAGCTCATACCAGAGCATCACATTGCGGCTCATGACCTTGCAGATATTTCCGTTGACTTTGAAGGGCTCTGCTTTTCTGTATATCATCGTGTCCCACAACCCGTTGGCCGCACGATGTCCCGCAGGATCTTTGAGTCGGACAGCCGTGGATACCTTCGGGAGCCGCCTTTTACTCTTGCAAGACCACCACACACCATTGTACGGTTTAGCCAGCTAGCCCCAGCACGTACGTTGGACGTGTTGGACCGCCATACATTCCTGCACGTCGGCTATAAGATCTCGGCGTGTGGGAAATGGCTAGTGGCATCTTGCGTCGATCAGCGCGGCGAGTCATACGACGTGGGGAGTTGGCTAACCCAAGATGAGGTCGAGATATCAGCCATCCTTCAGATCTGGAATTTTGCGATAGAGTGTGCGCGGAAGGCGAACATCGAATGGCGGCTGGTGATCTCTAAGTTGGGTCCCATGTCTACTAGCGAACTTGACGGTTCGTTTTTCATTGTCCTCTAGCATCTTAAGGCCACACTTGGGCATTTTATTCTGACACCTCTCTTTTCATAGCCTGGATGCATCACTTATCAGCAGCGTTGCCGCTGTGTCGCGATCTTCCTCCCTTCCAAGTCACTGTCCTATCTGTCAATCCGAATATCTCTTGGTCATTGGTGCAACCCCGCCGCACTGGTCAGGGTCAACAAACACCCACACGACGTGTCACAGGAAAAGACCCTTCAAAAGCATTATACATGGATATGACTATGGCCACAACCTACGCTATTTTCCCTACCATCCGCATACCTCTCCCCTCCCCCCTAACTCATAATTGGGTTGATTCCTCCTTCGTCCCTGATAGCGAAGGCGCTTCCTCCACTGACACATCCCCTGTCCTCCCCATCAGCACTACCATTCTCCTCCGCGCTCCTCTCAAGCACACGAGTTCCGCATACTCCTCCCTCCATATCCACTTCCTTTACAGCAACAAGTCCTCGGGATCTTCGCTCACCATCTCAGATGACGCCACCCATCAGGAAATCACACGAAATTATCACGAGCTCGCTGTTCTTGCAAATCTACAAGGTCCTTTTGGATACCCGCTCCTTCCACTTCACCTCGCTATGCTCGAAACAATGCATAATGCTCTGAGGCAAGAAGGCATGGAGTGAACGCAGTAATTCTGGCCATTCCTCCGCCTAACTCCGCACGTACCCCTTCGTGATACCCCCGTCAATTCCGCACGTCCTCGCCTGCTTACTTCATTTTGTTCTTGCATTGTCTATGTATCGCTACTGTAGTATCCTTGCATCTTTTATCATTCCTTATGTCTCACCATATCAATGTAGTTATATAATTATCAGTCGATATCAAAGCGACTACGATACCGCTACCATGCTGCCATCACTTTCAGTATGTATTACTGAACCTTCCTCTCCTGCGCGCTATAACCCTTTGGTGCCTCAGAGCGCAGGGGTGATTGAATGCTGGCAAGCGCGTTGATACCAAGCATGACAACTGGTATCAGGATGAACAACACAACGAGGAGTGTGATGATGAGCGCTGGCGTGAGGAGCTGATAGTTCTGGAGGATGCCTCCTTCGGGCGCCGCTACAGAGGCTGCATTGTACAAGTCCCCTGACGGGGAGTCAAACTCCGAGAGAGAGGGGAGCTGGCGGCGCTCCAACGGAATGTGTGAGCCAGAGTAAATGACGAGGTGGTTGGAAGTGAGGCTGGCGAGTTTTTCCAGCTCGCCAGAGATGAGGGGTTCTGGAAATTCGGGAGATGAGTGAAAAAAAAGCGGGCCCGATTCTCAGAAGAGAACGAACCATGTTCAGCCATCATGGTTTTCCTGTACCTCGCCGACCCCTCAACAGGGGGCATCGACACAGTCAGGACATGCTTCTTGTCTGCCTCTAGGCTCCACTGTCCTGACCCAGGAACAACATCAACCACTAATGAACCACAGCGACTCGTGAGCAACGCAGTTATTTCTGGTGAAGACCCGAGTCTTTGCTCGACATGGGGGAGCTGGCGGGAACTTGGTGCATTCTTAATCATCTGTGCAAGTCTAGTCGAAGGTTGGAGGGTTCGTAGGTCCGAGCTGTGCAGCTATACAACAGGGTCACACTGGATGCGCAGAGGTAATCCTAAATTGACTCACTCCTGGGTGATCTATCACGACGACTGCATCGTATGAACAAATGTCTCCGTTTGAAATAATGCTCTCCAGCAAAGCGCCACGGTTGGGACGCGTGCCGGGAGACAGGTTGTTTAGAACATCCGAGCTAGACCGTCACTGCGCCTTAGACCGTCAACCGAATTATAAAATGGACTGAAAGTTTACCTCTGAGAAGACCAGGCGACAAAAGGGATGGTATTCGAAAATGCAAGAACACCAGTGAAGGGCAATAACGCCAGTAAAGCAACACGAGCAGCCATAGTCCCGTTTCAAGCCTTCGAGTTGCGCTGCGGCGGTCACAGTGTGGTGTGAAGCAGTGGCTTATGTAAGGATACCCCATGACTTGAGCGCCACAAAGTACAACCCTCCGCAAACGTTGAACTATGGCCGCCATCCCCTCACAGGCAAAGTCCAAACAATTGAGGGCATGTTTGTTATGTTCAATTATTCAACATCCAATGGACTTTCGCAAAAATGGCTGCCCAAATTGTGAAGAGATCATGCAGGTCAGTACTCACTAACTTCTCCCATGCTCTTTATTGATTGCCACCTTGACCAGATGAAAGGGTCTCCCGACCGAATAACTGTCTGCACCACGACCTATTATGACGGAATCATCGCTGTTATCGACCCGGAGTCTAGCTGGGTGGCACGTTGGCAGAGAACATGTACGTTCGTTGTACGCCTCAAACTTCTCGGTCGTGACTAATGTTCCTCTTGCAGCAAAGTATGTCCGAGGCATGTATGCCGTGCGAGTTAAAGGTCGTGTGCCTGAAGACGTAGAGGCAGAGCTGGAGAGTCGAGGCATCAAATACAGGCCAAGAGATCAGACAGACCAGGACTGAGCGCCGCATCCTCATTTTCCGCCAACATCCAGATCGCACCTCCAGATGCCAGTTTGTCCATGTGCATGAACAGCCCGATTGACTATCTGTCTTAAGCAGCTGACCTGCGCCGCCTCGAACGTCAACAGCACTTCTCAGGATGTTATATATATCATTGCTATGGTATCGAGCACAAATGACAGGTAGAAATCAGAAACAAGCAAATGCGGTGACCAACAGTATCGGGAAGAGTGCGATGTTCTTGGTTATAAAGTTGATTCTTGGGTAGTCGGTTCAACTTGTTTCCACTTTCTACTTGGAGGGAATACCGAATGGGACTCAAACGGGATACCAATATGGCTGTGATAGATCGCCCCATAGTAGTTCGTGCAGCACTTGATCGTAACGATGGGGCATGTGAGCGCTGTAACAGTGACAAATTAATCCAAGTTCACCATTGATTTTTGTGGGGCAGGACGTACCCAAGCATGTTCTTTGAGAACACAATTTGCGAAAAGACCTTCTCGGTATCCAGTACCTCAAACAGTCTGACCTCGTCCTCCTTCCCGGAACTAGGAGATGATGAAGGTGACAATCTCTGCGATGGCGGTAAGTCCCTGTCTCTCCGCGCCCAAAAAACCTGGCCCGGGGGGAACAAATCTGCCATCTGCATATTTGCCTCCAATGTTGTCCTTGTTGCCAAAAGCTGGTGAGGAGAGATCCGTAAGGCGAACCACACATGCGGTGAAAGAAAGAAAAGTAGTGGATCGGGAACCTGCAATCGGGGATACAAAGATGCTCACCCATTGGAGGTCCTCGGGGGAACCATTCCCACTTTTCCATTGTCTTGTTCTCTGGGTTACAACGGAATACCCTTCCTTTCCACCTCTGTCATTTGCATCGCATAGCCACAAGGCCGCGTTACGAATGTCGCGCACGGAGCCCAAGGACAACCTGGAGACAATATCATCCGAATGGACGAATGAGATAATTAACTTGGATGCTAGGTTACTCAATGCAGCGTCTGTGAGGCATCTGAGTGTATGGTATGAGAGTGTGTCAAACGTTGGAGTGGCAGAAAGAACGCACGGAGGTGCTATACAATATACAGACACCGAACGGTCAATGGGCAGTCCACTCGACGGCACAGTAAGGCACGTTGTAGGATCTGCCCACATCTTTCGAAAAGAATGAGTGTCACTGAATGCACACACACATCTTCCTTGTCATCAGATCACTCACCAAAGCCAAGAGTGAAGCCACGCCCGCTCCAAGGGAATGTCCGCACAGAATTAATTCTAGATGCATAGCAATCAGTAAACAAGGAAACGAGTTGCCTCGCGAGAGGGGTTAAAAAGGGTCCTGTCAATCTACGAACCATAATCTGAATTCCGGTTTAACGCATCCATCACGGCGACATGAACTGGTTTCCCAATTTCACCCATCACACGAGCCATGCGGAGCATACCACCATGCACATGGTATCGTGGATGTCTATCCGTCGACGATAGTGACATTAACGACGGTCGTCTTCGACCTGACCGCCTCCCTGAACCTGAGAACGTCACTTTGTCGCCATGATAACCCTCTGCTGACGCACTCGATGCGGGCTCAAATTCTACAGGTTCACATGTCAAATCGACTGCTAACTCGTTCAGGGACATGGTTCCTGTAATCGAAATTTTCATCTAAGAATCAGGTCATTGGAGTCCATGTGATCACGTGCCTCGAAGGACAAGAACGACTTGTCGTCGGTCATGATCGGTGAGCACCCAGAATCTTGGCATTTGGCGTTCAACACCAATCACGGCAGTGGCACGCATACGAGCCTGGACGTCTCTGGGATCTGGGTTATCACCATGTACTGAGCGTTCGAATATTTCCTTGTCGTGCTTGCCCATCAAGATATCCCACCACGAATATTCCACTGTATCAGGTGCAGGGGAAGTGCTAGATGTGCCTTCTACTTCGGCTTCTGCGGCATTGATAGCGCTCTCGAGCTGCGCTTCCTCAGCCTCTTTCTCGTTGGAAGACGTGGGTGGTTTCGTGCGTGTCGTTGGAGAAGTAAGCCAGGGCGAAACCCCAAAGAACAAAAGGCTAGCTCCACCATAGCCAGCGAGGACCATTTTGGAAAATCGTCGCAAATTCATCCTCACCTCCTCTACTGATCTATGGCAGTGTTCTGGCCGGGTATCCTTCGACTTGAATGATGACATAGATGAGACTGATAGGCGGGAAAGTAAGCTTGGGGATCGTTGTGTCGTGTGAGTGCCCGTGGGTGCTTCGCCGATATCGGCAGATATGAGTTGTCCACGGTGTCCTGGGAATATGACATCCGACGTGACACGGATGCGGGATGGAACACGTTTGAGCTGTGGTCCGGCCGACTGGTTGTGTACTTCAACTTCCCGTAGGTAGGCTGACCATTGTGTCTCGTGGTATTCTTGCGTAACTCCCTGCAGGGCCACCCAAGCCACGAGTGCCCTGGCAACCTCTGTTATTCCATGCTTCTTAGTTGGTATACTCTCTCTGGGAGCGGGATTGTCCCATTCCCGCCTGACAAGGTCAATGAATGACACTAGAGAAAATGAAGCTTCGCTACTGCCAGGGAAGATCACAGAAAGAATGTCGATGGAGCTGTGCGCAGCGCGAAGGGAGGCGGAGGAGATGTACTCTCCAAGAAAGATCGGGGCAAGGGTAAGTGTTTCTGCAAAGTTGATAGCAGTTGAGACGGCGCCTCCTACAACGGGGGCTGTGACTTGCTTCCCACCAAACACGGTGTGGTCGAAGGCTGAGGCTGTGGCACCGACGGTGCTGGAGGCCACGTTTCGGGCAAAAGAGAACTGAGGGGGGTGCGGACGAGGTTAGTAGGGCTGGTCACAAGAATACACGCTGAGAGTAGTACCCCAAGCTTCGTGGTGCCTATTACAGTGGAGAAAGCTAGGGCAGTCATTGTGGAGGCCACGTCGACACCTCGTCTTCCATACCTCTCCCAGTCACGGCGCATTGTAACCTGAAAGACGAAATTCTGAGTGAATGAATGCGGGGAAACGAGTCCATGCTCAGTGCCCCAACATAGACGTTGCTATAAAAGTCAAGAATGTGTCAATCTTTTGTCCTGAGGCCTCTCTGTCCATCGATTGCTAGCACGTGATAAAGCTAACTATTATGTAACCAAAGCACCTGTAGAAAAAATAATAATTCTATTTTTTTTTCAACATCTGGGCCGCATGTCCGCCTCCTGGCGTTTGCTGCAACAGCCTCTAGTCAGAGCTGCTGCCAGATATCATCGTCACCATGGCACACTGCGGGCGCTCGCTACCGAGGTTTCCATCGACAGCGAACGGAAGCCCTCAAATTACGGCCAACCCCTCTTTCAGTCTCACCCCCACCTTTGTGAGCCCGAGTTATCTACCAGCGGCCCACAGGACGCTGAACCAATTAAAATTCAGTAAAGCCACATGAAATAACACCCGGAATACCCGCGGAGGAGTTTGAGCGTCGGCGCAAGGAGCTCATGGACAGCCTCCCAAGCAATTCCCTCGTGGTTTCAGTTGCTGCACCAATCAAGTTCATGAGCGGGAGTGCGTAACGCTATCATCGTCACTATAGTATTTTAACATCCTTCAAAGATATCTTGTAGGTTGCATTGGGTGTGGCAATATGCGTGCGCTTCATTGAACATGGGGTATAGCTACAAGTTCCGCCAAGCCTCCGACTTCTGGTACCTGACGGGCTTCCAAGAGCCGGATGCAGCTGTCATACTCGGTGAGTTCGGTCGGGATCGTAAACTCATATGGTACTCAACGCTTGTGCCAGAGAAGACCTCCACATCTCGTGGCTATAAGATGACTTTGTTCTCAAGCGGCAAGGACTCTGACAAAGAGAAGTGGGAAGGTGCCAGGTGCCCAGCCATGAATTACCATTTCTGTGAGTGAATCCTTGGCTAACATCTTCGCTTTCTAGGACGAGCTTCAGCGATGCTTTAAGCATCTTCAAAGCAGACAGCGCTATGTCCATTGAAAGCTTCCCAAGTCAACTAAAGTCACTCGTTAGCCGATACTCCAACATATACATCGACACACCTGATCCGATATCAAGACGGTCACCTCGGACTGTTAAATCTCTTTTGCGATATTTATCTCCCCCTGTGCAACCAAAATCCGATTATGAACCGGTCGTAGAACCTTTGTCGAGTTCGCGAAGGCATCCCTTGGCACCCCTTGTTGCCAAACTGCGAACCTTCAAGAGTGAGCAGGAACAGCAGGTCATGCGGGCTGCTGCCGACATTAGCGGTCGTGCTCATGCAAAGGTCAGTTCGCTGACTGAGTTGCTAGAAGTTGCAAGACTCAAGCGCATCATCTCTTCGAAAGACCATGCGGTTTAGTCGTCCAGGGATATCCGAAGGCATAATTGCAGCCCATTTCGAATACTTGTGCTCCCTCGCTGGATCACAGCGTCCAGCTTACGTTCCTGTCGTCGCATCAGGGTAAAAGTCGAATTCATCTTTGTGCTGACTTGGGCTGACACCAACTTCCTTAGACCTAATGCGCTTATAATACACTATACCTCCAACAATCAAATGGTCCAGGAAGGTGAGATGATTCTGATGGATGCAGGGTGTGAATACAAGTCAGTGTATTGCTACGATCCTTCCATTATCGTACTAACATTTCGCAGCGGCTATGCCTCAGATATCAGTCAGATCCTAATCTCACTCCACACCAGTGTCCTATTCTAACCTTTTATATCCATTCAGCACGTACATTCCCTGCATCAGGGGTGTTCACGGAGCCGCAGAAAGATCTATACACCGCCGTACTCAACGCGCAGAAAGTGCTTATTTCCCTTTGCACAGAATCTGCTCAACTCAATCTCCATGAACTTCACCGCAAGTCGTGTGATCTTTTACGAAGAGAACTAAACCAGATCGGGTTCAACTTGCATACTGGAGATTTAGAAAGGGTTTTATATCCCCATTTCTTGAGCCATCCGATTGGGATAGGTGTGTACTTGTGTCCCCGTTCCGTTATTGGACTCGAAGCACATGTTGTCATGGTGTTAATGCGGAGAAATGGAACAGATTTGCACGAATCAGCGCATCTTGACCGCGGCGAGCAGTAAGTTTGAGTTTCACGGCGTCTTGTTAGAGTTACTCACCCTGGATGTAATCCACATTGTAGCTTGAAGGCTAGAATGGTGATCACTGTGGAACCAGGTATGTCCGCTTGAGCTAATCTACCATGATATCACCATGAAGACATTCCCACAGGCATTTACGTGCCACCAACACCGCAGTTTCCAAAGCATTTCCACAACATCGGTATCCGCATTGAGGTCTGTCCCCGTCCAGAATGCTGGGGTATGTTCCGTTCTTATGTTCCGTTATTACGTTCCCTCAGGATCAAGTCCTTGTCGGAAAGGAACATCCAGTAGTTCTCAGCGTCACCGCTCCAAAAGAGGTTTGTGTCCATCTCTATCCTGCCACCATGAATGACGGTAAGCTCATACGCTTTCGTGCAGATTATAGACGTAGAGGGAGCATGTCAAGGACAACTAGGTATAGGGCCTTTCTAGTACACCCTATCACAATTCACAGCATCAACTACCGCATCAATTCTCCCCCTCTTCATCCGCCCTGCTCAGGGCCTTGAGAACTTGGTCATTCCTAAGCCACTTATGTTCAGGAGTGAAGTACCAGCTCAGGAAAGCGAAAATAGATATGGCCACGAAGATAACAACAGCCTTCACATCCCTCCCGTCAGCTGATGCTGTCAGCACGCTGGAACAAAAGGACACTCACGAAGTTAAACGTCTCAGAAGTGACCGGGAAGTAGAAGGGGGAGATATCGACCTGGAAGTACGCTAAGATACTCTGAGATGAAAGAACCGTGCAACCACTTACAACAAAGATGAGAGCATTGAAGGCAGCTGCACATACATAGAATGGCTTTGCGTATTTGCCAAGTCTGAAATGAGACGACTGGAAATGATCTGGCGTCATGATGAGTCGAAGCAGGGCAATGAGTCCGTATGCCGCGATAGTCGGGACACCACCAGCTGAGACCAAGGACGTGAATGCAACTTGACTGGGCAAGATCGTGCAAAGGAGGACTGCAGCGAAGATGAAGATGACAGTGACTGCATTGCGAGGTTGACCCTGCGAGTCGACTTTACCGATCCAACCTGATAGTGGAAGCACACCGTCACGAGCAACGGCAAACACCAAGCGTGAAGAAGCGACAACGGCGACCGTAGTGTTCTATGGAGAGCAGGTCGATGAAGAACATGAAATGAAGAACATGAAATGAAGAATCCTTTCATACCATGATGAGGCCAAGTACAGCGAGAGTTGTCATGAAGATGCTGGCCTTCTTGCCCAGAGCGAGAGCATAGATCTGGACAAACGGCTGGGGTGCATTGAGAGAGAACACCGTGTCGAGGTCGGGCGTGCAGAACAAGAACAAGATAGTGGTTATGAAGCCAAGCACCCCAGTTGCGATGGCACTGGACAGAATGCCTTTCGCGGCAATGACACTGAAAGACGGGTGGGTAAAAGATGTGGCGTCGTCTTATAGGCGACAAACCTGGCATTCTTGGTTTCTTCGGCGATGTGGCCCGAGGCATCAAAGCCAGTCAGGGTTCCAGCCGTGAAAAGGCTGCCAACCGATCATGGTCAAGTTTCTGAGGAGATCAAGGGATGAACGAAGGACACACTATGACAGGATCCAGTTCCACCCAGCAAGTGCACCAGTGCCGTTATCTGGCAAGATGCAGGTTAGTACCCGCGCTTGTCTCGTGATTCCTAACTTACAGGTCATAGTGAACACGTCTGAGGCTGAGCGGAACCCGTATGTTTTTGAGACGCCAATGGGGAGCCAGATGACGCATAAGAAAAAGTCAAGCATGATCAAAGCGATCGCAAATTTGAAAATGCCAGAGTAAAACTTCGGAGGAAGGTAGTTGATTGCCACAGACAGTACCAGCATCAACTCTGAGAGTGCCCAGATGAAGGCACGCCATTGGATGTTATTGTTGTCGATACCGCCAGGGAATTCGATTTCCCAGACGGCCAACTGGGAAACGATGTAGTTGGCAGTAGTCTGCAGAGAGAACTTAGCATGAAGGAATGTCTACGCAAAGCTAGATTTACTTGGCAGTTGCTTGCAGTAAATGTCATCCATGCCGTGCAGGACCACCAGGCGACAAGGAAGCCGAAAAACCGCGCATACTTTGGGCCAGCACTCTCCGCGGCCCAAATGTAGATAGAACCGCTGACGGGGAGTGCCGAACAAATTTCCGCAAGAACCGCAGCAGTAATGATCATGAAGACCAACGTGACAGCATATGACGACCTGTGTGAATTGTTCAGAATGCAAGTACAAAATCTTTGTCCAAGTTAATGACCATATCGCAGCGGGACCTCCTGCAAGCAAACCAAGGAATAAAACAGATCTAGGACTGTAATTAGTTATCTCCAAGAAAACCAATGGCAACGGGGGGCACACCGAACACCCCCAATGAAGTTGAGGGCTACGAAACTAGCACCAAAGCTTTCGATAAGGTTCCAGCTACGGTGCAGTTGCTGAATGCAATAATCAACGAATACGACTGGTTGGTGATTATTTTCCACTCACCTGCTTGTATCCAAGCTGACTCTGCAAGTGAGAAGAGAGCGGCGTCAGTGATGCATGTAATGCTCCCGTAGGAGCGATAACAGTGGAGTGATACTGGGGGCTTCCCTACGCAGGTATGAGCGCTGTTCAGGTTCGAGCGGTATGATCTCAATCCCTGACGCGTATTCAGAGGACACAAAATCCGCTGAGCACAGATTTGTGACCCTCAGAGACAGCAATCAGGGATACCCGCAGCCCATTCCAGTCTATCACTATAAATCGACGTTACCGATTATCAGTAATGCCTAAGCGAGCCTCGTCCTGCAAGGTCAACCCCTCGTCTTTCAAGGGCACATATTACCAATTGCAAGGCATCTGCATCTGCGACGGGTGCTTGCTCGCTGTCATTTTGATTGGCTTTATGCGGGCCTTCTGTGGTTGGTGGAGCAGACATTGCAGGGATGGAGGACAGGGAAGAAAGTTCAAGTCAGGCGTTGTCGTGGCCTTGCAAAAAATGGTGGTATAAATACAGTGATGTGACGTTAAATCCGATAAAAATATATCACGATCGTTATCGATATATCTATGTGCCTCGTCGGCCGACAAGCGCCCACCTCCTGCGCCTACATTCACTGGACGTTTAGACGCTGTGACATCCCTTTGTCAGAAAGAGTGGGGACCGGCCAACAGTACAGTGAGGCGCACCGGTTTCAATGCTTTGATGAGAAGCCATTCTTCATTGGAGACATCAGCCTTGAACGACGACTGAGAGAGGATGTGTCAGCATGTCTATGACCACCCGATTGGGATGACGGGTACCTTAAGGACGTCAATGCTCTGCCGCGTGATGTGGCTCAGAAGGTCATCCTTCTCGTCGAAGTGGCGTCCGAACATCTTGGATGATTGGTACACGGCATGCTCGATCTTGACCGCTACTCCTCCGCCAGCTTGCGATTTCTTGACAAGCTGAAAGCGACGAGCTCATCAAGGATCTGACAGGAGGTATTTCACTTGCGACTTACGTCGAGAGACTTGTGGTTAATCTCCAGGGAAGTTCTGTGCAAAACTTGTCAAGAAAACTCGGGAACAATATCTTAAAACCTCACATCTTCCCTAGGTCAATGATCTCCTTCTTCTGGGTAGTGGGATCGACCTTTACGACACAGATAGGCGTACCGATTCGCAATGTTCCGTCGAGAATATCCACGCCCAAGATGATAGGGTCACGTTTGCAGAATGCGGCGATGACCTTCAACCGACACGGCCATACAGCTTGGGGGGCCGCATCTTTGCGTTTGGCCTCCATTATTTCGTTGTTGTATGCGGTGAACGCATCGAACAAGTGATAGATGATATCAGCTGCGCGAATGTCAGTCGTACCATATTTCGACGTTTGTCCTTGACAAACCTTTGAATATCTTGACGCCCATCTCCTCTGCCAACTTCTCAGCGTCTTTGTCAATCGGAACGTCAAAGGCGAGGACAACGGCTAGCTCCTTGGCCTTCTCGAGCATGATAGCAGTACGCATGATATCTTTCTTGTAGACAGGTCCAATGTTGATGCCCGATACGGGGATCTTGCTGACCTTCAAGAAGTCGAGTAGGGCTTCAAGCGAGCCCAGTGTACTTGCTTGCACGGAGACACCCCGACCTGATTTGTCGACGGAGGTCAACAGTGAAGTAAGGTCGGACATGACCTCTTCCATGAGGTCTTCCTCGTCGGCATCAGGGCCGACGACGAGAAGACGTGAACCGGCGACGGCCTTCTCAAGATCAGGTGCGACAACTTTAACACCCAGTGCTGCCTTAACTTCCTTGTGATGCACATAAGCAGACTAAGAGCAAAGCGAAAGAGCGTCAGCTAGAATAGTGCGGGATAACATCAACATTCGCAAACCTTAATCCGTAGCTCGCGGAGAGGTTGAGGAGTGAGTAGTGCACGAACTTGAGTAACGATTGGCCCATTAAGCCCGCAGACCACAATTTTTTCGCCCTCTCGTAGAATGCCGTTTGAGAGGACAACATCTATGGTAGTTCCGAGACCTTCGATGACCTTGACTTCCAAGACAGTGCATTCCAGCTCAGACAGATACATTAGGCGATCGCTCATGCGTTGTTGGGTGAGATTGATCAGGAGCATGATCATGTCTGGGACACCTTCTCCAGTAATAGCTGAAGTGGGTACGAGCGAGACATTCCGTGCGAAGCTTTTGTTTTCATAGTAGAGGACGGCGTTCAAACCCTGTTCCGAAAAGGCAAGAATGGTCTTCTGGACACGATCCTCGAACTCGCGTTGAACAGATCTTTTCTGTTTGGCCAATGATTCTTGGAATGCCCCATCCGGAGTCGGCTCCCACCCGTACATACGATCTATCTGGATAAGATTAATGCACTGCAGCGCATGAACGAACAAAAAGCTACCTTGTTCAGAGCGACAATGAAAGGTGTCTTACGATCTCTGAGTAAACGAAGGGACTCAAGTGTCTGTGGCTCAAGCCCATGCTAGGAGGTCGACTGAGCGCCGTTCAGAGTCTGATTAGGGAAGCTTACCATGATATCGACGACGAGAATAGCAATATTACAAAGTGAGCTTCCACGACTGCGCAGATTGGTGAAAGACTCGTGCCCAGGAGTATCGATAACAAGCAAGCCTGGAATTTTGTACTCTTGTTTGCCATCCTGTACTGTACGCGTCAAGAGGAGAGCGACTTCAACGACAACCATGCGGCAGACCTTGTTTAATACTGCTGTCTTGGTCTTGATTGCCTCAACAGGGAAGTATGTTGCACCGATTTGTTGCGTGATGCCACCAGCTTCGCCTTCTTGTACGTTCGTTTGCCGAATCTGTCGCGATCATGAAAAACCTCAATCGCGGTGGAAATGCAGGTGGCCTGACCTTGTCGAGCAGCTTTGTCTTACCAGTGTCGACGTGACCCAAAATACAACAGATCGGGCTGCGAAGGTTATCCTTGCTGCGTGCAGCGAGGGCAGCCTCGTGTGCTTTTGCTCTGCGTTCAGCAGCCTCGGCCTTCTTCTGAGCAACTAGACGCTGTGCTTTCGACATGCCATCGTCGGGGTCGTCCTCCGAATCATCCTCTGACTCCTCTGACTCTTCTGAATCCTCCTCGGATGATTCCGCAACAGGGGGCTTGGATGCGGGTGTCTTGCCTGGCCCGTTGGCTGGTGATATTGTGGAAACATTGTTTAGCAAGGAGAAAAAAGGGGCTGAAAACGTCTACTAACAAGCGGATTTTGCAGTTGGTTTCGCGGAAGGCACAGGCGGTGAGCTAGCTTTGGCGGGAGCCGCAGGAGGCCCAACAGAAGGCTTCAGCTGCCTTGGCGGCGCTGGGGTACTTTCTTCATCCTCGCTCGAAGAATCCCACGAGTCCTTGGCGGAAACTGGTTCGGGGACCTTGCTGTCTCCCTCGTCACTGGTGACGTCCCACTCGTCCTGTGCATCATCTGCCTGCTCCTCTGGGACTGGCGACGGTGAAGCAGATTCGAGGACGGGATCAGGAGTCAAAGGTCGTGATTCTAGAGCTGGAGATGCAGGAGCTGAATCCTTCTCTTTTGCGGCAGGTCCTTTCCGCTTGCGATTACCATACACCACCTTTTTGTTAGCAGGGGCCCCTCCACCCTGCTGCTGCAGACCTTCGATTTGGACACCTGACGCGAGCAGCGCTTGTTTTCGTAGTTCTGCTGCTGCTTTTTCCTCCTTTTGCTTCTTCGTCAATAAGCGACCCTCTTTCTTGGCCAGCTCGCGTTTCGCCTGTTCCACTTAGTGAATGTGACGGTGATGACTTCTGTTTCATTACACGTACCTTTTCTTTCTCCTTCCTTCGCTGCTTGTCCTCCTCTGCTCTCTTCGCCTCCTCCTCCGCCCGCCTTTCTTCTTCCTCGATGCGCCGTATCTCCTCTTCTGCTTTCCGTTTGGCTTCCTCCTCCAGCCTCCTCTTCTCCTCCATCATTGCCTTCAGCGCATTAATCCCTCCCTTCTTCTTGTTCGCAGCAGGAGTCAGAGCCGGGGCTGTCGCAGGGGCTGGAGCTGGTCCTTCGTCGTCTTTCTTGCCTTTCTTCTTCTTCTTTTTCTTCGCAGCAGCCCCTCCAACGTCAGGACCATCACCGTCTTCCTCATTGTCCTTTCCCGTGTGTACTTCGGATGGAGCTGGAGCTTCAGGCGTTACTGCGTCTGCAGCAACAACTTTCTTCGCCTCTGCCTGAGCTTTTTTCTTCGCCTGAAAAGCATCAGCGTCTTTTTGGGAGCAAGAGCAGAATCGAGAGAACTGACCTTTTCGCGCTCCTTTTTGAGCCTCTCCTTTTCCTTCTTGGTGAGGATCCTTGATCCAGTGTCACCATCTTCATCAGGCACGTTGTCATCATCCTCGGGTTCTGCAGCTGGATCCTGCACGCCTTGTGGGGGCGCAGCCGTCAAGCCAGCCGTCAATGGGTCCTCAGCAGTTTGCTCGACAGACACGTTGTTCGCCACGACTGATTGACCGACTTCGTCCCTGGTACAGTGCACACATCCAATACGATCTTACCCTAGATCGATGGTGGTGGACTCACCAGTAATCATCATCATCTTTACCCTTGCCTTTTTTTCCTTTGTTTTTCGGAGCCATGGGAAGAACTCTTAGTTATGCTCGAAAGTGGTCGATGATAAGGCTCGAAATGCGCCAGAGATCGGCAAATAGATATTATCTTGCCGATGTATCGGCTCCTTTCGGAGAATGAATAGTTAGCAGGTCGCGGAGTTTTTCACCAAGAGCCGTGACTGCATTCAGTGTCGACTGGTCCGAGGCGTTCAGCTTGTTCTTGAGCAATGGGCCTTCTAACGATCATTAGGAAAAGCCGTCAGAAGGAGAAGGAGATGAGGATCCTATTCCTGTATGCGTACAATCTTCCTCCCGCTTCGACCAATTTCCTCAAGTCAATGGCAGCGGTCTCGACAATGCTGGCAAAACAACCATTCTCAAGAAGATCAACGGAGAGAACATCTCGAGCATCAGTCCCACTCTAGGCTTCAACATCAAGACGTTCATTCACAGGAAGTGAGTGTCCACACGTCCTTCATCTTCAGGCATGCTCAAACCAGCGTCGTTCTGTATCTGATCGTCCACCCCGCCCAGGTACACCCTTAACATTTGTATGTACATTCTCCTGTTACCCCCTTCCGAATTATGCTTATCGTCCATACGCACAGGGGACGTGGGAGGTCAAAGAACCCTTCGACCATACTGGCGAAACTATTTTGAGCAAACTGATGGCATCGTCTGGGTTGTAGACTCAGGAGACCGAATGCGCATCCAAGACTGCAATGAAGAGCTTCACAACCTCCTTCTCGAGGATGTAACACACATATCTTTGTTTGTCATCCTTTTTGAAATTCATGTATTTCCAGAGGTTATCTGGCGCATCGCTTCTCGTGTTCGCCAACAAGCAGGATATAGAGGGGTCGATGACCGACAAGGAAATACGCAAAGTACGCTATGATATGTTGTCCGGCCTGAGATGGATCTTGACTGTCCTTACTAGCTGCTCGACTTGCCAGGGATCAAATCGCACCACTGGAAGATATGGCCATGCAGCGCTGTCACTGGCCAAAATTTAGTAGCTGGCCTCGACTGGATCGTCGAAGATGTTGCCCACAGGCTGTATTACAACTCCATTACCCCTGGTCAAGCAAACTACCCCCCAAGCGCACTTGCACCGCTCTAGCCCAAACTTCACATACCCTATATACTCGACGAAGTGCATCGCGTTGTTTGTCACAAAAAGAGTCCCCCACGTCGTCTGGTTTTGGCGCTCAGAATGCTTAAGATCGATCTGGAAATGTCATGGACTTTGTGTCTAGCCCCTTCAACTGCTTCCACATGCGCCCGCGGCTTTCGTTGAGCCATGAATACGTGTCCCCGCTACTGCTTTTAGTGTCGGTGCCACCCAGAAGTGCATATGATCTACCAGGAAACCAGGGAATCTTATTCATGTCTCGTACGACCTCTCTGACTAAAACCGCATGTCACAGGTCTAGGTCTCGAACCGTCTTCACGCGGTGGCCTTCTTCAGTGGTTAAGCTGTCGATCTTGTGTAGCATGCCAACCTATCACCGACATTGTCTCATGGGGTCCCATGCCATCACCTCTGGACTAGATCTAGTCCGAAACCTCCGTTCTCAGGGATCCAATTCTCTTTGTGCGGTCTTTTGCACATGGTTAACTGGGTGGTCTTCGACACGTAAAATTTGACAGCGGCGTCAGTTCCTTGTGCATGCGCGAGATATGTGATTCGAGGGTCCTCAGGACATCATGGCTCGTGGAGTAAATCAATGCATCGGGGGAGGCAAGTCTAGCAGGGATCATGGCGCGCCATCCAGGGGTCACATAATCGCCTTTGATGGTTTCTGGCTCTTTCGAAGGGTCTTTCAAAAACACTAGTGTGCCCCGGGTGTCCCCATCAAGGTTATATCTCAGAACATTGCAGTGCGTAATGGAGACGAGACTCCCTTCTTAAGAGTCAACAGCAAGGAAGAGGGAACGCTAGCATGGCCAATTCAAACTCCCCCTTCTACACAGTCAAGAGCAAGCAAGAAAGAACGCCAGGATGGCTCATACAAACGGTGTCCTGGAGTGATGCTGGCATCTTTGGATTCGGAGTCTCGGACGTCAGATCCTGAATGGCCTCGCATAATTGGGGACATGCTAGTTGTCTAGAGCCGAATAATGCCTTCTCTCACAATCATCATTGGTATATTATTGCGACAAGCGACTTTGGACTCACGTTTACAGTTGTTTTAGACATACAGGGACCACTGCTACGGGTGCATAGCTGTGCACCGGCAAGGGTCGAAATGTGCCACTTCATCCTCACGCGTGTTAACTGGCCGAATTCCTGTCGACAACAACCAGCACCATTCTAAATAGGGCACGACGCTCCCTGGTGATCATTTGGAGATGGATACCATGCAAGGCCGATGGAAGGCAACGAGAATGGGTCCATCCCAAGTCCATCCCAGTCATACAGCTGGTCGTTTGATATTATCAGCCGCAACACTTCACCCTGACTAGTTGACTCGTGGCTGATGCGCAACGCATGGTTCTTTCCACCGTCTCCAGAGCCATTGGCAGGATCGCACACGACAACCTGCTAAGGAACTCACCGATATTTCAACTTCGCGGTGACGTAAATCCTTCCTTGGAGTCCCATGGCGCATGGGCAATTTCTGCTCAACAGAAACACTGACGTGGACGGAATGGATGGTCACAACCCTGGGTATCGAAGGCTCCACCATGGGCGTATCTGTCGCGTGGATGTGAAAAGATGAGTTACTTCTTTCGGGTGATATCACGATGCTATATCGATATTAAGCTTTAACATTTCAACATGGTTGCTTGTCACCACTCTCGGGTAATGCAGGGTGTAGTGAGTGGCTTGACGACACCGTCAGCCCTGGTGTGAGTGCCACGTTGAATGAGCAATTAAATAGGGTCAGTGAATTTGCAGCCCGATCCGAAACCGAGTGCTCGCACGCTGTATCGTTTTTGAAATCAACTCGTAGATAATCGACACGCACTTGACCCCCTGTCAGGAACGCAGGGGTGATTGTATTACATAGCTCTTCATTCTTCGAGGGTGATCAACGCAAGTATCCGAACGGAGAGCAACGATTAGTCAGACGCCTGTGGAACAAAATAGGGTCAACTCTTCCAACGAACAAGCATGGGCAACAGCCTTGTGCCAACCCGCGCGACGGCCGCACTGAACACTGCCAAAGGTGTGCATACAGAAACCGGATTCGCATGTGAGCGCCATTTGCCATACGATCGGAAACAAAGAAGACTCATCTCGTGCGAAGGCATCTCTTTGTAACTCTGGTGTCGATGCGCCAAACCGATAAGTCAAGAAGAAACTGTGGATTGATTATAGTCAAGATTGGCGTGTTATGTGAGACCGATCAACCTAATTGCATAATGGTCCGCGACGAGTTCTGCCAACAGACGGCGGGTCCCCAAGGTTTCGGTCGTGTACGGAACGATTCAGATACACGATGCAGGGCCACTCGGAGTCGTGCCAACTTGCGGGTGGCCGCCTATGGGCTGTGCAAACGAAGTACCTTTTGAATTTCTTTTTCGAAATGCTATTGTTCAGAAAACGGGGAATGCAACCAGGTTTCAACTTACAAAAGAGGCGCCTGGCGCGGCGTATTCATTTGTCTCACATATGTACGGGTCAGCCCTCAGGGTCTCCATATTTCGCCCTGACTGGCTGGGATGTATTCCGTGAACGGAAAAAGCGGCGCCGTGTGGAGACGCGCTCCGAAGAATATCCGTGTAGGACAATTGTCGGACAAGGCTGTGAAACTACAATATGTGAGACGGCCTCAGGCGAGATCTTGAAGGGTAAGCGTAGAGGGGTCATACCACGTTGGGAACGACGGTGATTGCTGTTAGGTCGTTCCTCCCAAACTTGTCCAGTTAGTACAGTCGAGTGTTCGCAACTTCCCGATCGCTTCAGTCGCGAGCGTTACCTCGAGTCGAAGTGAGGACTCAAAGCAACACTGATCTTCCTTTTCGTGTTCGTGTGGGGATCTCAATTTCTCAAATGCCTACAAAGTTGGTGACAGTGCTCTTCTCCCCGTACTTGTCTCACTCGAATTTAGTACTCGGACAATGCTTGGTAGCAGTTTGGTCGAAGCTACCATCGACCCTTCGACGTGACCAACTGCTTCCGACCGGATCTACTGCTACGTTATGTTTCTCTCTTGTTCAGAATGACCCCGTCACTACACAGATCTCAGATTCGACTACTTTCCCGCGAATCCCCTGGACGGGGACAAGCAGGAAATCTCTGGGCACCCTCTATTTCTGCCGACGGCAATACATGCCCAATATTATGCTACATGTCTTGCTGTTCGTGGGTTCAATATACTATCTCCAAGGCCATATAAAGGGGGTTAGGCGTTGGGCCTCCAGTCTCCCCTCAGAGTCTGCCATCCACTGTAATCCCCCCCTCACTGACCAACTTCCTTCACCTATCTTCTTCTTTACGATGCTGAACGCCACCACCTCTTCAGCCCTCGCCTTTTCCTCAGCAGCCAACTTCTACCGCCCACCCTCTTCGCTATCCATCGTCCTTCCTAGTCCCAAGTCCATCCTTTTCAGCTATGGTATGAGCACTTGCTTGTCAAAGGTCGCGTCCCATCTAAACCTCTTGATAGCACGGAGTTCTGTCCTTGCTGTCCTTGACAGGGCTATCACTAAAGGTCACCTGACGGTGGTCGACTCAGAAGGCGTTTACCACTTTGGAACTCGCTCAAAGGGTTGTAACGATGTCTACATGAAAGTTACCAACTCGGACTTCTGGACCCGCATTCTCTTGTTCGTGTATTTTTCCTCATTTGGTGCTCTTTAGCTAACCATTTCACAGCTCCCAAGACCTTGGCTGTGAGCGCAAACGCATACGCTTTTTGTTACGATCTAACTATTTTTCAGTCAGCGAAGCTTACATGATAGGTGACGTCGAAGTTAACAGCCTGAAGGCCGTCATGGATGTAAGTTGTTCTAGTCCAGATTTATTGCGGCTTCTAATGAACCTGCCGATGGCACAGCTCTGGCTTGAGAACGAGTCGGGCATGAATAACCTGTCGTCTGCCGTGAGCAGGGTAACGTCGGCAATTTCCGGTCTTTCAAACGCGTTCATTGGCCAGACCCGATCCAAAGCACGCCTTAACGCGATTGCCAGTTATGATCAATCCAACGAGCTTTTCAAGGTATGATCCGAACTGGTTGTCATAGTAGGATTATGCTGAATTTATTTATTTATTTTTACTATGCAGGCCTTCCTCAGTAAAGAAATGATGTACTCGTGTGCTTTATGGAGCGAAGCGGAGGGCGGTGTGCGCGGGGACCTGACAAACGGCCCATTCACTGGAGATTTGGAGGCCGCACAGTTACGGAAAATTCGCTACGTCCTTACAGCAGCCAGAGTCAAGCCTGGAGACCGGATCCTAGAATTTGGTTCTGGATGGGGTGGAATGGCCATCGAGGTAATGCTGTCCCTTTTCGTCACGATGGCATATCTGAAATCTTGGGCGATTACAGGCCGCCCGAACGTTTGGTTGCGAAGTAGACACCCTGACTTTGTCGAAAGAACAGAAAGCCCTCGCAGAAGAACGCATCAAGGAAGCTGGTCTTCAGGATCGTATTCGTGTCCACCTCATGGATTATCGCGAGATCCCCGCCGAGTTCGAAAAAGCATTTGACGCATTTATTAGCATTGAAATGCTTGAGGTATGTGGAATTGATGGGTAGTTCTTTCTGTGACTCAAAGCCTATGACTCCAGCACGTGGGCTCCAAATATTATCACACCTACTTCAAACTCGTGGACTTCGCCTTAAAGTCACGAAACGCGACTGTGGTTGTCAGCGCTTCAACATTCCCGGAGTTGCGATACTCTGGCTACCAGTGAGTCCCGTGCTCAGATGATCTTACCTCGCATGCTAATGTAAAATGCCAGGCCTGAGGACTTCATGCGCCGTTATATGTGGCCCAACTCGTGCTTGCCAAGTGCAACCGCGCTAATTGAAGCTGCGAACACCGGCTCAGAAGGCAGATTTACCCTTGAGGGTGTAGAAAACCATGCTGCCCGTACGTTTTTTGTTCCACTTTCCCGCATTCCTGCTGAGCTTTTCATTTCCAGACTACCCGCGAACCCTCCGTGAATGGGGCCGTCGCCTTGAGGCAAATGTGAGACAAGATTTGATAGTCAAAGATTACCCCGCTTTGCGAGACGCCCATGAATACGAAGCATTCAAGCGAAAATGGCAATACCTCTTCGCATACGCTGGCGCGGGTTTCGCCAAAGGGTACATCACCTGCCATATGCTTACCTTCACACGACCGGTGAGTATTCTCGTCAGAAATTCTTGAGATCATTTTTTCCTGACACCGTCGTCTAGAACGACTGCCCAGCTGCTTGCGATTAAAATCCGTTCCCCTTACTTGGAAAATCCATTCACCCTACCTCGTTCGTTATGTATTCGGTATTATTTATGGCTTTAAGTCCACCCCCGACTAGAATTTGCTTTCATAGACTTTTTACAGCTATCTACAGAGGCCCATTATCGTATACCTCCTACATCGCTAGCCCCCCCGTGTTTCCATATCCTTCGTGTCTTTTATTCATATTATACTGTATCACAACGGTTATGCAGACTTATCACAGAGTAATTACCTCGAACGATACTTGATTTCGCACACTCTGCCAGTGATTGAAGTATCCAACATGCAGCAAGGGCCATCAGCTTAATAAGTCACACCCCTTTTGCGCACTCGAGTAGATGCTAACAGTCACGGTTTAATCGCATGGCAACAGCGAGAGACTTTGTCTCGGCCAAGTCCGCCCTGCATGCATCGGGACTCAGAAGCGACACCATCCAGAAGAACATCAGTGCCCAAGCTTGATACTTGACAGAACCAAAAGTTCGCTTGAAGCCGTGACAGCGAGAGTCTCGCAGAACAATGAGGGTTGAACTTGTAGTCCAGGGCCTTTGAACCCCAAACCAAAAAAATATTGGCCCCTGTGTGCCTTGTCGAGCATGAGAATGTCGCTGGCAAGCGATACTGATCATCCCACCATCAAAAGCTGTGGTGTTGCTTGAAGCCCTCCCGCTCCGCTACGGTGTGACGTCTGTCGTGTATACCACATGTTGGCCAACTGGATTCTATGCATCATGGATCTCTAGCACACGCTTCCACACGAGATCACTAGCACTCACGGGTGTCTCTGTCATGCACCAGGGTGCCAACGAGAACAACCGGGAGAACTACCTGGATGATGTGCACTACACAGCATCAATCGGACATTTGAGTAGCGATCGTAAATAACTCTTCTGCTTCCTTGAGGGTTTTTGCCCATTTGCGTTAGGATCTACACCAATCAGAGCTATACCCTTCACGGGCAAATAGTAACGTTGTCCAAGTATCATCAACGTAAGAGGCCGCGGGGTATATACCAGTACATACCTCGACCTCGAGAAGGCACGGTGCTATGTAAGGCTGCTACGCCACACCCAATATTAAAAAGTATTACTCCTCACTTGGCAAGGAGACGAGCTCTCGTTGCTTCTCCTCGGCCCGCCGGGGGAAAGAGTGGTCATTGTTTATGGCTCAAAGGTTCCGGATGGCGGATGTGAACAGCATCGGCGGGCAAAAACGCCCATGGCCACCCGTTCCATGACGCGGCCAGGTTTGTGATGCCGTATGTCTACTTCAGTTTCGGGTGTTCCCTGCATACTTGCGTGATGGGACTCACATGGTTATCGACATCTATGATCAGACTCGATCTTCCCTTTGACGAAACAAACTGCATACTCAGAAAGATGAAGTCAGGCATACTATCAAGGCTACCATAGAGTTACGGCACTGCCTGAGAGTAGTCGGGTGACCCTGCTTGAGAAAAGCCCACGTGCGATGCTTCCGTCATCGGGGGCGCTGCAAGGCGCTGCAGCTACCTGAGTTCCAGGAATATACCAGTAAGCTTGACTACGTACCAGGGTACTAATCCGCGGGCCTGAGAGACGCTGGCGGGTGCGAGCAAGGGAGAACCCAACTGCAGAACGAAAAGCTCGCACCCGATGGGCTAACGTTAAATAACACTAACTTATGAAAGAGCGGGCAGAACTGGCAGCCCACATGTCACCGTGAATTTACACAACTTGGGTCACGTTTGATTCCACAGCTGGTGTGAGAGCAAGCTTGCCATTACGGCTGAACGAACGTTCGTTGAATGTTAACGGGCTGGTGGCGGTGGAGCTTCCAGTGACAACTTGAAGTTGTGGGTACATTTCCAGAGGGGCAGGTTGGACCCGCGGGATCGCACTTTCGGTTTTCCATTGACAGCAGCAGATTGAGTTTTTCGCCTGGACATTCCAAGTGGCAATCGTCCAAGAGGACAAGTTCCAAACTTCAAGCTTGAAGTTTGATCAAGGTCCATATGAAGGAACTCCGTGCTAGCGCTGTCACTCCAGCATTGATATGCCATTATTCATGGCTTGAAGACTCTGAAACGACTCACAGGCTCTCACAGGGGAAGTTGGACCGGAAGCAAGATTGCCAGTATGGCTATGGTATATAGTGTGGACAGGTATGAGTTCAATAAAATTAGAAGATCCGGGAAGACAGTCCATAGTATGAGGGCTAAGTGAGGGGGAATCCGGTAGGGTCTAACTTCAATGTCCATGACTGCAATTCCTTCAACGAAGACGCGGCAAGCACATGGGAGTTTGCCGCAGTAAAGAGTGTAATACAAAATCGTTTCTATAAGGTAGCTGATCAGACAGAGATTCAGTGAGGAAAAAATGACAACTTACGCCAAGTAGAGTTTCCTTGTGCGAGTCACATTCAACATTCATTCCATTGAGGCTGATAATCCCGACTTCCTCTAATTCATTCGAACTCGTGTAGATATGTAGGTAAGGCCTGCAAATTTTCATGAGCCAGGTGCCTAACCTGGATAGAAAGTTGACTTCACCGTCGAAGGACGAACCAACGATTGTCCCAGCTGTCCTGGCTTGCATTTGTGAGAATTAATAGGTATCCTCTCTTCGTCGGCCCGTCACTGGGGGAAAACCGTCAAGTATCGCGGCTCACGAAGAACCAAAAACACTAACCTGCGAGGGACTAATGTCACAGTGGAGTTAAGTTTCACACTTTCAACAGGGACCCTACTCGTCGCTGCTTTAACAGCCGAGGTGGTTTTCTCTGCATCAGGTGGCACCTGGCTCAGGACAATCTGTAGGAATATAGGGTCAAGAATCTTGTATGTCATTTGATCGAACCTACCTGGTCGGGATGACCGAACCGTTTCTGCCACAAGCTAATCGTCTTTTGAAGCAAGGCATCAGACCCCCAAACGGCAGACCCTAGTAGGTCAGACGACATAACGGAGGACGAAGCCAAGACAACTCGAATGGCCTGAACATCAGCAGCTCTCCTTTCCGTCTTGACAAGGCGATTATAATCCTCCACCACCGAGATGCCCCGAGGCTTCCAGTTTTGTAGTATTTCCTCTCCACGTACATATTTCCCCGATGTATCTAGTCGCCAAAGATCTTGAGGCGAACGAGTAAGAGGAGGGGACAGACGGATCTTGAATATCGAACTCATTCTTGAGAGAATTTTACCCGAACTAAGGAACGTCAGGAAACGGTTCGGTGGACGAGCTTCTCGCGTTTGCATCGTGACTGCGACATCCATCGAAAACTGCACAGGTTCACCGCATGTCTCAACCGCCACTGCCCACTGAAGTTGCAGAATAACGCGGTAAGGATTTGTAGTGACACGGTTCAGGAGCACTGAGTCATGGATGCTCGAATCCCACAACGCTTCCGACGTTAATGACCCTGTTCCATCCGGTCTGAACTCGACGGTTTGATCTGCCAGCAATGGGAGGGTGACAATTGCCTTCGATGTCGAATCGTGTATACGACCCTTCGCATCGAGCAGACGTACATTTCCCAATCGGACCTTTGTGACATCGGTCCATGGCAGTTGTGGTCCCGAGTCAGATGAGAGTTCCAAGAAAATGCGACGTTGGAGGCCCTGGTGGAGGAAAAATGCCCCCTGATCGAGGTTTCCCTGTGAAACTACAGGTACTGGGGCATACTGGCCATCTGCACCCAGTTCTCGTATCTGAATGCGGGCCGCAACGTCATGGAGTTGTTCGATAACAAAATCGGTTTCAGACCGGCGCATTAGCTGCGTGTTGGACGGAGAATTGTCTGCTGAAGTTGCAGGGGAAGGCGACTGCAGGTGAGTTCGCAGCTCACGCATCTCGTCCCATCGTTCCAAGCGTTCCAGGTATGTTGGCTTGACAGACGCAAAGAATTCTATTGGTGCGTATCCTTGTCGCAGGTGGGTTATAACCTTGGTAGGAACAAAAATGGAGAAGGTCCGCCGAAACTTGAGATCCGACAGGGAAGATGTTTCCATATCAAGCACAGAAGACTGGAATACCTCTTCGTTCACAAGCGATGGTCCGACGAATGAAGATAATCGCAGTTGCAGGTGTAGGGCTGCGAAGTCGTGGGACGAAAGTCCTTTGATAGTATCAACGGTCAAAAAGAAGCTGATTTTGCTACCTGGGAAAAGTAGGGATGGAGCAGGAGAAGCAGGTCTAGTTGAGGCGGCTGATCCAGATCCGTGTTTGGACGACGTGTGTATTACGCTGGAGATCTTGAGGTCCACCCTGCAAGAACCAATCGCTTCTGCTGTGTAACGGCAAAATATCGGTGCAAAGCAGGATGAGGAAAGGCGGCGCGAAAGGGGGGCAAGAGATACGAGGGCATTGCCGATGAAAGAAAATTGAGGGGGAGGGGAGTCGTAAAAGGGCTTGTCCAAGCTGAAATGTTGCGTATACGAAGGTCTGTCGATATAGGTCGTTAGATTCCGCATCCGCTGTAACTGCTGCTGGAGGCGATCTAATGACCAGGTGTAGATGGCGGAGTGCCTTTTGTCGAGAACCTTGACAGCCACCGACGGCTGCGTGGCAGATGCCAGTCGAGGGTCAGCAACGTCACCAAACCCGTCCAGACTTCCAATATTGTCCACGCCGGATATGGGTGCTGCCAGCACCCCACCGGAAGCGATAGTGAAATTATAGGAAACATCTTTGCCCAGTTCTTTACTGCAAATTTCAGATAGGCAAACTGTAAACCTTGTTTTTTTTCCTAGGTCAGAGAAACCCCATACCTCACAATGGTCGCTTCCTTCACAAGGACGGCATTCGCTAGCACAACCTCGGCCATAGAAAAAGATCGATGGGCTCGCCACTTTTCCAGAACCTTGCGTATCAGGCGTAACTGCTTCGCCGTGTAGATAACTGGCTCAAACCCAACGATGTCATCTTCAGATTCCCCATGCGCACGTGCGCTGATAAGTCGCCTGAGTTGGTGTTGAACCATCTTCAACTGGTGTTCCATGTGGTCTTTTTCCACTTTCAAGTCTTCTGCCTCATTCGACTCTGATATGGCTTGGAGACGAGACTCTAGCTGATGTTGAACGTCCTTGAGAGGACCATCCATGTCGGGACTCGCATGACTTGGTCCAGCGTCGACGCTCGTATCGTCTGTCGCTGCGTCGCTGGAAAACGGGCGACCCGAATCGCTCCACACATCATCACGTTGGCTGAGACTGCTCTCAGGGCGTGGCTTCAAATTGTGGTCGCGCATCGTTTTGACCTTTGTGATTCGTTCAAAAAGCTTGTTGATCTCCTCGTCCGGAAGGTTGTCAAACGTGGGATCCAAACCCAGTCTTGCCAGTGCAGCTTCTCGCTTCGCAAAGTTCCAGTCTACATCGGCGTCGTCGGCAGATGACGACGTTCTTGATGGAGGGCGAGTGGAGGGGGTCGCAAGGTTCACATCTGCGCCCTCAAGATCTGCAGCAGATACAGCGCGATCCAACATGGACCGCGCCGTTGCTCGGTCGCGTTGTTTGCGAACCTCCTCAGGATTATTAAACCGGAAGACATGATTCTCCCCTATTTGAAAGCGAATGGGCATTGGACATGATGGAGAACCTGGTGAGATGAACGCACCCAGAATAATTCGATAACCTGAACGTAGTTTGTGTGGCTACATAGACGGTTACAGCAGAACTGTTCAAGCAAAACAGGATTGCTTACCTGTCCAGGTGTGATTTGCTTGCCGTTCAAGAACTACGGAAATGAGTCAGGAAGCTAGATGGATAGCATCTCAAATATAACCTCACCGTCACGCTATCTGGCATGGCATGCAACGTGACCTTGCCATCGTTGTTCTCGAACGCACAGTGTTCTTCAGAAATGTTATCCCCGCTAAGCCGGATAGCAGCAGATTTTTCGCTGTCCATGCGGCCGACCTGTTCTTTAAGGCTGAGTATTGGTTTGTTGCATGTTGAGATCAATACACATGCCATAGTTCGACCGAGTTTGAGCTGATAGATCAAACACTCGCTCATCAAAGGGTCTGTGCGATGTGTTACGATTTCGAGAAGTATGAAAATATTGCATACGCTCACCCTCGTTCTGAAGGGGAAGAGGCGCGTCGTTAGTATTTCGCTTATGACTTGAATGTAATAATACTGACCAGGTTCACCAAATGAGGCATCTATACACCATTAGTACTGCGCTGATTCCATTCCACAAAGCAACACTCGCCTTCTTCGGGGTATGTACTCCAACGAGATTCTTCTCCACCGTGATACCCAACTCTTCCAACGCCTTTTCTCGCTCTTTCTGCACTTCTTGTGTCCTCACCAATTTCTCCTCCCACGTCTCGTTCAAACTCTGCATCAACTTCTCACTCGCCTCCATCTGCTCCTGTAGTTCTGCCTTCGTGACTGTCTTGATTTTCCCATCCTTTGTTTGATATGTGACCTTCTGCTTCTCGGGGGGTATCTTTGGGTCGAATGTATCCTCTCCACTCGACGTCGCCACGCGTGCTGAGAGCGGTTTGCGTCATCTACACTGCGTAGGATCGCAAAGCATATGCTCACCTCTGAGCAGCTCCAGCTCTTCCTTGAGCTCACGCACGAGTTTCGCGTTCGGGTCCTCATTGACCACGGCCTTGTTCTTAATCTTCTTCGCCTGATCAGCATAGCGCAATGTACTCAACGTTTCCTCGTAATCGGCTGGTGAAATGGCAGCAATCATAGCCGTCTTTGAGTTCCCACCCAAGCTGTCTTTGAGGAGCCACGTCAGCACCTAGCATTGGCAAATTATTCAGTGTCAGAGTTTAAGGGAGGTATGTTGAATGCAAATAAGTCTTCTTACAGAGTCGCGGTAGGGGATGAATTCCTCGGCTTTGCCCTTCTTCCCTTTCTTGGCTCCGTCCTGACTTGCGAACGCGAGCGAGGAGATAACCTTCCCGAGCGTCGTGAGCGATTTGTTGATGTTCGCTCCTTCTTTCAGACGCTGGCCAGTCGCTCCCGTTGAGTTGGCTCTTTCCGAACCTGCCAAGTCGACCAAACTTGTCAAACGATATCAGCCCAGAACCCGTGTCGACTTGAGCGGACACGCACCTGATTCGAGACACTTTCTCTGTGTCCAAGTTTGTACCGACGTCATGTTTCTTCATGCTCAGGAGCAGTGTGAACACGGCATGCGACCGAGATGACCTGAACACCGGCCTCGTCAGCACGCACGATACCCTCCGAAAATCCTTGACGAAGGGCCTACGTCTCATTCATGTTGGTAGCAGCTACCGTTCGCGCCTTGTTCCCCTCATCCATGAGCGTCATCATTTCATCGTAACTGCTCACTACCAACTTGGACAGATCCTCGACATACGGGCCCAAGCTAGGGTGCTCTCGAACACGTAGGTTTCCCGTGTTCTTGGGATTCAAGAGGTCGCGCACTTTCTCGTTATATATCTGTGCAGTCGCGTTAGTATCGCATACATTGCATGGGCCAATGGGTAAAGGGCGACGAGGGCAGGGGACGCACCTCGATGTATGATACTTCCACTGTGAAATTGACATTGGGATCCTGGGCCTTCTTATGTGCTACCCGTACAAACAACTCTGAGCATGTTAAAGGTATAATTCCTTTGTCGGGTCCATCTGAGGTTTTCCTCAGTGAGTGGCGCTGTGCACTGTGCGGAGGAAGGTGTACATACATCCCATCATACTGTCAAGTCCCGTATCGTCAGTGCGCTAGGGTTGAGTAGGTGGCCTAATATGGGCTCACCTGTAAGATTTACCAGAACCTAGACGGATTCGGTGCATCAGGATCCATGCTCAACGGCTCCACAGGAAGCAACTCACCGGTCTGTCCATCTAATCGCACATACCACGCTCAGTTCCCAAGACAAATGCCCGTAGAGAAATCCCAAATCACTCACAAGCCAAAATACACGCATTAAATCCCGCAAACCCATGGTCCAATAGTTCCTTTCCGAGGTCGTCGTACAACGTCTGCTGTGAGCAATACCCCGGCTCGTCGCGAGGCCCAGCAGACCAATAACTCTTGTCAAAACTAAACGCCATTGTTTTCCTCTCCGTGGCTCGCTTCATGTCCTGGGAGGACCCAGCCTCAGGCGGGTCCAGGAACGTTTGGTTGCCTTGCATCCGGATGAGTGGTTTGGCGCCCCGTGCGAGCTCTGCATGGTCGGTTCGCGGGTTGAAGGAGATGAAAAGGAATGGATGAGGTGAGTGAGTATACGTCGGAAAGAGGTGGTATGGGTGATGAGCGTACCGCGACTGTTGAGGGGTCTACATCGCACCACGACCTTGATGTTCCCGTCTCCCGCTTCCGCCATCGTTGGGGTCTAAAATTCTGGACCGCCAAAGCACTGTAGCAACTTGTTGTAACTCCGGTTAAAAGAAATATCGAGCGTCTATGAAAATGAGAGCAAAACGCAGGAAAGTTATGCGTAGACAGGAAACCTCCACGTTCAGGAAAGGAACTGTGGGTTAGTACTACGCGCCTAGGGCTAGTACTTACGGCAACTCGCGTGGAAATCACATTTGTTGTCCTCGGTGCCGATAGTACAACTGGCCACTATAAGATACAGGATGTGGCATAAAGTACAGAGCAATGTACATTGCAACTGGGCAGACGCTTATAATATTAGAAGACAACTGAGCTGGGACGTTATCGTAACGTGACAGCATCCAACACCTCCGTTCTCCCGTCCCGTGTAAAGTCCGTGGAGAACAAACACAACGTGGGCTAGGAGAGCGCAGGCCCTTCTGCCATGACCGTAGATCATGCAAATAGTGGCACAGACTTTACGACAGCACGTCGGTACCGAGACGCCAACAGATCAGGTCAGCAGTATTTCCGTCATAATAGATCAAAGTCGTCAAGCTTCGGGGGAGCTGTTAACAAACGAAACATGACTGTGACATAGTTAAGCCTCACCTCATCATTATATGTCATCACAGTCCTCTTCAACTTCGATGTATCTACCCAGGTGACGAAGTCCTCCATGTGTCTGCAAGATGGATAAGGAAACTGTGCAAAGTAACCTACGGATGTGACCTGCCTTGTTACGAGGAACGCGGGGTCTGTGATTGTATTGGGACCGACGCGGACATGACCCTGTTCAATGAATTTGGCGGCCTGGAGTGGCGTGTTAGTGTGATGCAGCTGAAGAGCACAGCTAGAAACTTACTGCACTGACGGTTTCTGCCATCTTATTCATGCACATGTAGACAGCGAGACGGCGGCGGCAAAAGGCGGCCACGGTAAGTTTGTTATCAACATCACTCAACTTAGCTTGAGAATTGAGGACGCCGATATCATACAGCTTGGAGAGGAGCTGACCCTCCATCCTGGTTCGGAATGGATCCTGTGCAGGAAGCATGGACAAACGGTGTGCAAATGATCGTAGAGCGCCGCATAATTTATTATATCTGGGTAGAAGGTATTAGAGTGGAGGTGGTAGTCATGATTGCAGCATGCACTTGTGGTAGTCCTCTCTATCCTGTAAGTGGTACCTGCGCATGACCTTTATCTCTCGTATGTTGGCATCCTCTTTCCACTGTCCGGCGTCAGAAACGGGTCACTGAATAATTGTGGGAGACATACGTTGAGAAAGTCGACTTTTTTGAGCAGCTTCTGCTCGTGAAACTTGAACTGACGGACCATGTCAATGGTGGACTGAGGTTGGTGGTAGCGTAAAAGTTTTGTTGGCGCTGCCAGAGAGTAACGACAATGGGCAGGCACGTGGTTGCGGAGGCGTTGCGTGTGAGCTGTTGGAAGATCCACAAACAACTTTTGACTTTGGCCTGCCCGCTCGCTCACTTGCCTCGACTTGACACACGCAGTTATCTTACTGCCCCGACATATATCCTCCTAAAATATCAGAATCTTTGTAGCTGTCTACATTTGACTTATCTTTGCCAGGTGTCTTATATCTCTCGCTAACTCGCCCGCGAGTCACTTCAAGTTGCTCACCAGCTCTCGCCGATCTCTAAGCAACCCGACGACAAAAGAAACTCCTCTGCTATCCTTCCATAATCTCCCCTCGCCATCTCTCAGACACGCCGACCATCTCTCGCTTCCGCCACTGCCTCACTTTTTTTGCCCAGCTCTGTCACAACTAAACTTAGAGCGCTTACCTGTCCTGTCCATTACATGAACATCCGCCCCCCTGCTGACATGATTCGGCCTCAGCAGAGCATGGCCCAGCTCGCCCAGGTTCCAATGAATCCCCCCACCCATTTCCACCCCACCCCACCCCAGCCCGGCCAGCAGCAGCAACCGCCGAATCACATGAGCCTTATGCCACACGGCACTAACCCTTCAATGCCCATGCTCGGAGGCGGTGTTCAGAATTCTCAGACTGGCCTCCACGCTACTGCTGCTAGGTACCAGATGCGTCAGAGTGCCATGCAGCAGGGTCAGAACCCACAGATGAATGCATCTTCAGCTGCCGCCGGCGCATCTCATATGGCTCCTCTCGGACATAACCCGCTCCAAAGCATGGCGTTTTCTGCAGGCATGATGCAGCAAGGCATGAATGGTGTCCAGGTTCGCCGCGTTCAGTCCCATCCGCAGGGATTGAACCAAGCAGCTGGTCATGTCTCTGGCATCCACCCAACTCAACAGGCACTCGGCGGTATCAACATGGCCATGAATCAACAGGTCCCCCTGCCCACCCACATACGCCAGACAGCGCAGCAGCCCATGATGCCTCGCATCCAGGGCTCGATGCCTGGATCAATGTCCCCAGATTTGATGGGTCGGCAAGCGAACGCCACTGGTGTCCCACAGAACACTCTCAGGACCCCGTCCGCTCAAGCACAGATAATGAGTAGCCTGTCGCAACCGTCAGGAATACCACAAGGTGGTCTTCAGCAGTCGATGTCACAAAATTCTTTCCAACCAACTGTGCCAGGACATCCTCACCATACGCCCTCGCTAACTTCCTCTTCCCCTCGTCCTGGTGGCCACCCTCAACAGCAGCACGCAGCTACTAACATGATGATGGGGCAGCCGGGCCCGTCGCAAGCAACAGGCCCCCGGCCAATGAGTCATGGTGACGGTACTTTCATTGGGCTGCAGAACCATCCATTTCCCGCAAACATGGTACAAGGGCCGAATCGAATACCAAACGCCAACCCCGCCTTTTCTTTTGCTCCTCCACTGCCACAAAACGATGGTCTCGAAGTGCCACAGTCCATTGGCGAGGGACTACCCAATAATTCCAATCCGTCAAACCGCCCATCATTCCAAACTACGCCTGCCCAGCATTTCGAACAGCTTCAACAAAATGACAACTTTGCTGCTCATTTCACCCTTCAGTCAGGAAATCCTCCCCCACCAGCACGTCCTCCATCACATCCCAACACTGCGCATGGCAATTCTATACCACCCCGGCAAATGCAACCGCCACATCAACATTCTCCACATCAATCGGATCCAATGGCTGCGCATGTGCAGCAGCAACAACCACAGCGCCCACATTCTCAGCCACAGGGACCCCCAGGTCGACCACCCTCACAGGCTGGCCCATCACACACTCCACGGAGTTCTCAACCGCAACTTCCCCCTTCATCTGGACTTCTTCCTTCCACACGAATAACGCCTCATAGCCAAACTCAGCCATCGCCTCATCAGCGACGACAGTCCCCGTCAGTACAACAACCTATAGCACCTCGGCCACCCCAAGGGCCAACCAGTAACCCACCTGCTGCTAATGCAGCTTCTTCTGAAGCGAATACGTCACAATCTCAGCCCGCCGTCATACCACGGACTCCTGTGTGAGTTATTATTACAAGTACTTGTATCATGATCACCCGATCCTGATACTTCACATGAGCAGGATGGCCATGCCGGTGGGACTCGGTCAAGGCCTTATCCGCCTGTTACAATTCAGCGGTCGACTCTCAAGTGAGGACCCATTCGTCAGTTCCCTTTCTCGGTTCCCACAAAGTTCTCTCTAACTTCTGCCTCCTGGGGCGTTTTCATTAGAAACAACAACTATCATATTGGGATACACTTGTACGGGAATATTTCATGCCCAAGGCGATTATGAAAGTCACTTTATGGAAGGATAACCAAAGGAATGAAGCCAAACCATTTGGTACGTTAGTTTCGCCGTCCTCCAGCGACTCCGGTGGCATTAATCTCCAATACCATCACTGATCCAGAAATCGGTGTTCCTATACTGCCGCGTTTTTTTCTGGTGACTACACAATCAGGCGTCAAGTCGATGACACTTTCGCTAGATGGTGCACGCGAGCGGCTAGTCTCACAACATCACGCAATCGTCGAATGTGTGAGCGCGGTGTGGACATACAAATATAACAACGGATATACGGTCACACTACGGGGCCCCATGACTGTCCACGTCATCATCATCCCACTCGCCAGCTCTACACAACCCCAACAAAGTCAAATCACACTCAGATTTGACCACTTTCAATTCGACGCGAATACGCACGAAAAGTACATTTCACTCGACTCCATCGTTGGTCAACGCGCTATCGAATCACCCAAGACCCCTCGAGTGCGCAACGCTCCCACTCCTAGTCCGAATGGTGCCTCTAGCAGCCAGCGAGCCGAGGAGGATAGACAATGGGAAGAACCTCGCGTGTTGATTGATCACGCATCAATACCAGGTGAACCTGTCAATGCTTTCGGAATCCCGCAAGCCACTATGCGATGTTTGGAGGTGCGTGATCGGCAACATCAAGGTTCCCATCATCCGAATAGCTTTCCTTTCCAGCTGGCTGAGAGTGTAAGTCAAATGACGGATCTGATTTCATTCGCGAACGACAATCAGCTAGGGCCGATGGGTAGCTACACTCCTCTCGAATCCATCTAAATACTCCTCTGATTAAGTTCTTTCCATAGATGCACTCTCAGCGCTTGCAAAGAAACTTCGAGAGGGACCAAATAACCTCCCCATGAACGGTACATACATGGGATCCATCCTCGGCAGCGGCCCTGGACCTGGGGGTTTCCAGGGCTATGGCGGACCAACGTCAGCGCTGTACCCGGGCATGTCGCCATCGAGTATTCCAACGCATTCTATGCCCTCCGGTAGTTCACCTCAAACCGCTCCGCCGCCGCCGTCCTCTGCTGATACCCCCCAAAAGCAGAGTAAGCCCCCCACCTCCGGCCCCGCTCCCCAAGCCCCTAATCAGCCTCCCGCTCCTTCGCAGGCGGGACTGACATCCACACCAGCGGGAACACTCAAACGCAAGTCCAACGATACCAACTCGCCGACAATCGCCAACGTTGAACCCCAATCAAAAAGAACGCGCAAGCCAAAGCGAAACGGCTAGCATTTGTGGATATTTGTGTTTTCGATGTGTTGGGGGCATATTGTGCATGTGCATCACTATCAGCTGCCTCGCGTGCATTCGGCTGTTACATATATCTTTGCATGCTCTGCAGACTGTAAGTTGCTAGCTGTTCGGATTTCAGCCAAGTTGCTTCCAGGTGCTTCATCAATTTGTGTTATCTATAGCTTTGTGTATCATTACGATGCTCATCTTACTTTTGCGAGGATATAAGGCGGTCATCATCTGCTGTTTCACTGGTAGGGTGACGAACGTCTCATCACAAGTATCACATTGAGTACATCATTGAATCATCGCTTTGAGCTCCAGTAAAAAGCCACAATCGTAATGCCACCATATTAATGCCGCCTCATGGCGGAATCCTGCAATGATGGCAAATGAGAAAGAAGATGGGTTCAGGACACGTGTAATCAGTTATGCGCAACTCATTCCAAGCAGCATGATCCAACATATATGTATTATCTTAGTAACAGCACCAAATGCCATAAGAAACATGCACGGATGGGAGAGCACTAGTAGATGGGTTCGTGACTGAAATCGCATTGATCGCCATATCTGCATCTGCGATTAATCAGTTTTTCGTCTCACAGTTTAGGATTGATGCCAATTGATACTCGCCTTCCTTCTGCGAAGAAACTGCATGGTCTTCGTTTACTACTTTTGTACGAGCCCTCTTCACCCCTTCCCCGGCCGCGACCGCGACCACCGCGACCTCGCCCCCTATCAGCTGTCCATCGTCCCCGAGCATTGGCATCGTCGTCCGCATAATCCTGCCCATACTCGGTATACGCATTGGAGGAATCGAAGCCTTGACCCACGCCGCCAAACGGTGAACCACCACCCTGTCCCTGACTGAACAGCGCTTGAGCTTGCTGCATCAACTGCTGCATATGGTCTGGCGGAATGGAGGACAGAACATTCGGGTCGAACCCCAGCGACGAACCATTCGTCAACAAACCATTCATAGAGTGATCCATCCCCCCAGCCGCAAGCTGATTAACAAGGTCCGCAACAGACACCCGTGGAACCTGTGCAACCTCGCTCCAAAAGATGAGGTCGCATTCTGGCCCAACTGTCATCATCTTGACGTCCACATCGATATCTTCTTCAGAAATTGCAGCCGACGGCTCGCCCGGGCTATCAGGTATCTGCGCCACGGTCATATATAGGGCGCCTAACGCGGTCTGCTCTCGTTCCTCTTGAGCTATCCTTTCCGAGCTTTGTTGGCCGCGTTGCGTCAAATCAATATCTATCGGGATATCGATGGCTACAGGAGAGTTCTGGTGTCAGCGGTTGAATAGTTTTATGGTGGTTCTGCAAACTCACTTATCGGGTCTGTCCAGTCAACGTGTTCTTCGAATAGATGTGCATGCAAGGCCGCCCCTTCTCCCCGATCAAGATCGCGAAGACTGTGCGTAGTATGTATACCCTAATGAACGAGCATGCGACACGCGACATCAATGTATTGTACACGTGAGAATAAAGCAGGACGCTGACATCTACTGGATCATCTTCGTAGACAGCACGTTCAATTAACCGGATAGATTCCAGTTGACCGTCTGGTGCCCACGACACCGACTTTCTCTTCGCCTTACCAGGGTTGTTACCAGCCGCGGGAGGGGTGCTAGCTGCAGGAGGAGTGGAAACAGCCGGAGATTCCTTCCGTCCTTTACCCATAGACTTGAGGGCTTCCTGGAATGGATCGATCGACGATGGTTGTGCAACATTGGTATCTGGCTCCTTCTTGACGGAAATTGGAGCCTTCTTGAAGCTTGGGAGCTTTGGTTTCGGCTTCGGAGCGGAGAAAAATGACGAATCGGATCTCGAGTCCTTAACAGGGAGAGCGACGGGTTTGGTCTCTTTCTTCACGGTTACCTTCGAGAAGGATGCTGCTGCTGCAGGTGCGACAGCAACCTTCTTTGCGGGCGGTGGCGCTTTAGCAGCTGGTGGCTCGCTCAGCTTCCGCTTCTTCAACTTGGTGTCTTTGATTGGAGTCAGCGCTTATCGGGCAACGAAACGGACTGCCGTGACCCACCCTCGCCTTGATTGCTTTCCACCTGTTTCGTCGCAGTCTCGACCAGCTGGCGCCACTTGCGCTCTAAAATCGACGCCATATCCTTGATCGCTGCAATCGGACGACACAAAACAAATAATTGTTAGATACATGGAATTATTCGGCTTAGGTTTGTAATACGACAGACGAGCACGCTTTAGATGCAGAAGCGAAATGTATGTATATCTCGATTGGATGCAAGGACGAAAAGACTGCAGAAACGGCGCTCACCTGGTGCTGGCGGTTCTTTGACTAGTTTGACGATGATCTTGCCTAGCTTCGACGCCTTCAATGCATCGACCGTCATGGGCAACCTATCCACAATCTGAAAGGGGTATATTAGGTTGAACTCGTGGTCTAAGGGAATCAAACTGACATGGAGCAACGGCATTATGGTTTCAACTAGGAGGTTATCGCTTCTAGCCGTAAGACCAGCTTTCAACCATTCACGAGTGACATCCATCGCAGCCGTATTTTCCAACCATGCTCGAAAATAATGATTACCAGCGTTATCTCTGATTTTGGTCAATATCTCCAGTCGCGTAGTCGCGTCGACATCTTGGGAGCCAAAATCGTCGATATGTCCTACAAGGGAGTTGACCGCACCAGCGCCGGTGAACGAATTCGGTTGCAGAAAGGGGCGAACGTCTGCTGAGAATTTGTCCTTTCGGGCCTGAAGGGTAAGGATAGGTGCTACAGTGGTGCTTGTCGAAGTTGATGGGGAATATAAAGAAGACAATGCACCGGTGATCGGAGTGGAGGGCGAATGAAGAACATGAGGAGAGAGCGTGGTTGGTGCTTGAGATTGAGAATGCTGATGTTGTAGGGAATGCGAATAAAAATGTGATGGGAGAACATAAGAAGGATTAATGGATAATGTAGGCTGTTGATGCTGATACTGTGGTTGCTGTTGTTGTCGCGGTTGACTTTGTTGTGTTGTTTGTGCAGCGTGGTTTGGAAGTTGTGAATATTGTCGACTCGTTTCAGGTTCGCTCATTGTCGTTAAAGCGGGGCTGCTCCAAATGTATGTTAAGTTGTCAGATACCCAGCAGGGACTGATGCTCTTACTCAATCATCAGTTGGAGCTGAGGCGGGGCGGGGGGTGGAGGAGAGGTCACTGATTGCTGGGACGTGGAGGACTGCGTGCTAGTAGCACCATTGAGTGTCGAATAGCTTGAGAGCGGTAATGGAGGTGGTTGATTCGTCCAGGACATGGCACCATACGCCATCGCATTGTAGGGGCCGGGAACCGTCGAGATGTAATAGCTTTGATACGGATGTGCATAGTACGACTGAGGAGGCGGTGGTATTGAACTGGATGTTGACGGTCCTGTTGGACTTGATGTCAACAGTGCAATTCGAGGTCCTCAGTGGCAAGCCCATCATGGAGCAGCATGCTGAATATGGGCGCTTAAGGAGGTGCTTACCCGGTATGTCACCCAATCCAAAGTCGCTCAAATCCAAGCTTGGCTGCGCAGCTCCGGAAATGCCACCTGACGCTCCCATACTACCGTTGGAAGCCGCTTGGTCTTTCCAGTCGTCGTTGGATGGCGAACTGCCGTCAACTTGGACGTGTTGAGCGTCGGTGACATTCTGCGGCCATTGATTTGGCACATTCGGGTACATACTATCCATCTGGACAGATTTTTCTTTTTTTTCTGCTGTTCCTCGGTTCTCAAGCGTTATTGGGCAACACTAAACGGCTTATTTCTGTGCAAACGAGACGCGGAAAAGCAGAGAAGAAATGCAGACGGTATACAGGCCTTTTATCACCTTTCGCAGGGCGTTCAACAGGCCGCAACGCTCAACCGCCTGCGAGTTTCTGTCTCTGTGATGGTGCTGAGGGTCGAAGCGCACTGACCATTTGGGAGAATTAGTGTTGTCTTATTTTTGATCTCCGCTTCTATCGGTACTTTGAATTGCTTCCTCGGCAGGTTCGGCAGTGTGAAGTCAGGAAGCAGTGCGGTAAAGGTTTTCTGGAGCCATCGCCCATGGCACTAAGTCAAGGCTCGATGGTCTATACTCATACATAGCCTCGACGAGCGGTCTCGCAGTATGACATGCATGGGTCCATATGATGTCAACATTGGATAGTCCGCACCGATACCAGTTGTCCAATCATGCTAATCGAAACCATGGACCGCCCTTGGACACTGCTTGCTACCTTTTCCTTGACGAGAACTCCCGAGTCTCAGCATATAATGACACTGCAGGTACGCCACTTTAAGTGCTGTTTCAATTATCATCAATGGTCTCAAGAAGAGGCGACTGTCGGCTCAAATATTAGCAATGCTTACCTGATTGCTACTGATATGCTAAGTAGTTGGGTTTCAATATAGCGAACCTAATACCCATCGACATCAACAAACAAAAGCTTATAATCGCAACTATCAACACAATCGATTTTCGCACTACCAAGTTCATTCTTGCCTCACTCACTACTCAAGCGCGTCCTCATTCCACTATGGCCCCAAAAGCTCCTAAGGAGCAGTCTTCAGACCCAGATGCGATGAGAACTCAGGTTAGTCTTCGTATCGTATCACCAACTATCCACTTAATTTTCCCTCCTATCTGTAGTTCATCACCAAACTGTCCACCGCAGCCGACGCGATGCGCCAATTCAGTAACTTCGCGGACGCGCTCGCCAGGGTGGTTGCCAAGGTACCTCTTGATGATTCCGAAGTTGTCGAAACCCTGCAAGCCGTGATCGACGCAGTACCAGCCCCATCGAGGAAACGCAAGTTAGCTGTGGCAGATTTGACGGCAGATGATGGTAACAAAAAAAAGAAACGCGAGAGAAAGCCCAAGGATCCCAATGCCCCCAAGGCTCCACCCTCCGCGTACATCCTGTTCCAAAACGAAGTTCGGACTGCTGTTCGCGAACAGCATCCCGACATCCACTACAAGGAACTTATGGTCCTCATCTCCAAGCAATGGAATGCCCTTCCTCTGGAGAGGAAGCAGGTAATTGGGGTGTTCCTATTCAATCATTGCCGACTCACGCCTTCGCAACTAGCCCTACTTCGACAGAGTCATCGCTGCCAAGCAGACTCATGAGATTGACTTAGCCAAATATAACGCGTCAAATCCTGATTATGTCCCGCCAGAGCCGACCACCAAGAAACTTAAGAAGGCGCCTGAGTCTCGCACGAAGACGGACAAAAAATCAGCTCCCGCCGTATGATTATTCCATATCCTGGTTTTCGGATTGTGCATCTAATGACGTACTGTAGAAGGCAGCTAAGGTCCCTCCCAAATCAAAGGAGATGGTTCCTTCCTCGGAACATTCCGACTCTGAAACTAGCGACTCTGATTCGTCCAGTGATGAAAAGGCAGATGGTGGCAGTAGGGCATCAGACGATGAAGACACGTCAGACGAAGACGCGGAGAAAGAGGAAGTGGAAGAAGTCGTGGAAGAACCCACGCCTCCGCCCAACAAGAGGGCCAAAAAGTCCGACAAGAGAAAGTAGAACAATTTTTCTTCCACTCATTGGATAGGATCTCTCAGATCACTCTTCATGTTTCGCCAGTACTATACGAATCTTTGGGTCAATATTCTCTACCATACACATTCCTACGTTGACGTTTCGCAGTTGTTCCCAATTTTCCTTCATGTTGATGTACTGTTGCCATCGCCAAATGAAGAGAGGCATACGTGTCTTTGATTGCAGATGTTGGCACCTGTGTAAACCACGACAAAGCAGTGACCACAAACCACAAATCATGTCTGTGTGGCTGTGGGGATTTGTCGACTCGGCTAGATATAAAAGTCCAACTCACCCGCCAGGCTGTTCCTTGCTATCGACCAACATTAGTCTCTCATCCCATCCTCCACAATCCTTCCTGTAGCATGTCTTCCCCTCCCCCGAATCCAGACACAAGGGATCTTCCACATGGATGGGTAGCGCAGTACAATTGGGAGTGCGTAAATCAGATCTTGACTTCTATCGCGTGCTTGACCACTAACGCCGATACTTACTTGTAGTTATAAGCAATGGTGCGTTATTCGTACCCATCTATCAACACCCAGATCGTGTACTGAGTGCAGCCCATCATAAACTACCTAGGTTCTACGTAAACACACGCGAACAACCCCCCCGTTCATCCTGGGAACACCCCCTAGGCACAATGCCCCAAGGCTTTGCACCACCTTCTGGTCCTCCCCCGGATCGCAGCTACAGCCGCTCACCGTACGGCGGGGGGCCCGGCGGGTATCAGAGCCCCCCACAGGGATATGGCGGGTATAACTCAGGCTACCAGCCTTCCTATGGCGCACCACCCCAGGGCTACGGAGGTCCTCCAAACTACGCCAACGCCCCGTCAGGCGGGTACACCGGTGGTGGCTACCAGCAAGGCTCTTACGCTCCTGAGAATAGAGGTGTGTTGAAGTTCCTTGGTGTTTCTTCATATGTAATGTCAAGGCGTGCCTTGTTAGGCATCTTTGGTGGCGGACAACAACCTGCTCACACGCAAGCCAGAAAGAGCGGCCCTGGGATCGGAACAGCCATATTGGCAGGTTCGTGGGTGAATCTTATCTGTAATATCAGAGCTCACTTTGTTCTCTGAATATAGGTGGCGCGGGTCTGGTGGGTGGTGCTCTCCTCATGGACGCGATCGGAGATCACGACGAGCACGAGAGGGATGAGGGTTACAATGAGGGTAGATACTGCATTTGTCCCCGATCTCCCTTGCTGATTTCGTGCCTGTAGGATTTCAAGATGGATTTGATGACAACCAAGGCGACTTCGGTGGCGGAGATTGGTAGTGATATGCAGTGGTTACATTTCTTCATTTCGTTGAATTCGTTGAGCCACTTGTATACGGATTTTGTTGGACAGATACATACATGATGTCTTCATTGTCCTTCGTATGTGTCCGTCATTCACAATATTGCGTCGACGAGGCTGCGGATCGGGAAGTAAATAAATATGTATGTACTTTCAAAGAGTTCGTTCACGTTCACGGGCAGGGTAATCACAGCAAGCTGCTTATTATGCGCTTGGCAACACTCAAAAATGTAGCCCAACACTGCCACATTGCACTTGATCAACATTCTCCTTGCAATTACCGTGTTTTCGCCTTACTGACAAGCGCGAATGAGTCTCCATGATGGCGCAAGCTCCAACGTTCACCAGTAAAGCAAACCCGGACTTAGGATGTGGCTTGTAAGTGATTGTACTATTTTTGCGGCAGGCAGCCTGATCAAGTTGGGATGAAGGACAAGCTCGGATCCTGCTCCTGACCACAGGTCCGTTTATTCAAGAGGAGACGATCTGAGCGGCGGCAGCGTGATAACGCCCGCTCAGGCATATGCGCGTGCTGTCAAGACCGGGGGGGATTATGACCGCAGCTTGTATTATACTATCGAGCGCAAACAGCCAGATAGGAGGACTGGGCTGCAAGCGCCGCCCTTACAATCTGACAACCCCGGATCTGAGCGTGGAGCATCATATGCTCAACGATTGTACGCCAGCGCCGTGAGCAACAAATCCCCAACTGCTGTACCAAGCAGCATCCCCATCCCAACCTCGAATAAACCCACATGTTCCTCTCCACCAGCCTTACTCATCAGCACCAGGAGACAATCTTCGCGTGGTGCTCAGCAGCATCCCAACTCATCACGATCGCCATCCTTGTTTGGAATCAGCACAGAAGTAAACCCGGCCTTCAGCCCAGCCGACTTCTACCACAGTAGCGTTGCCAGGCATGAGTTGCCATCAGGGACCTCCACGAATCCTGAATCGAGTGTAAAGCGTCCTTATTCGCTGATATCAATATCGCAGAGTGCAAATGCTCCGCTACCTCCACCTGTGCTCTCTTCTCAATCACATCCTCTGGCGACCTGCTCTCCACCTCGGGCATTTCATTCGCACTTACAATTGCCGACCTCGCAGCATGAAGTGGCGCCGACACCTCGCCCTATCTCTCAAACACAAGCAGCACCTCCGTCACATGAAATGGCGATTCGAGCTCCTGCAGCATGTGATCCGCGAACTGTCCACGAGCCCCCACCTGCAGTGTCACTTATTGGGACTTCTCTGGATGCTCACACACTCCATTCAACCGCTGCTGTAGATGTCACAACGTCTCACCCACCCTCTGCACACGTGCAACGATCGCTGGAGACCCCGCCTGTGTCCTCTCCCCCACCATTTGAAGAGCATGAAATATCTCTCACCCCGAGTGGAGGGGCGGGCGCCCTCATTTCCCTACCGTCTCAAGCGAGCGTCTTTCATGATGGTGTTCTTCGGGGTTCCTTGACACCGCCCCCTGATGCAGGGCATGAGGAAGTCCCGCTGTACTCCCTTGTCGACGAGCAGCACCCTCCACCAGCATTTGATGATGTTCATAGAACCGGTGGCATTGTGCTATCCCCAGATGTGGTACGCCATGGTAGCTCATCGCCAATGCCCGAGATTCCGGGAGTACCTTCGAGCCCGTCGTCCCCACCCTCACCACCACCACTACCACCACCACTTTCGCATGGCACTACATCTTATCCCATTGATAAAGTACCGTCTTATTCTATGTTTGATCCTTCCTGGTCTTTGGATTCTATGCGCCCAAGTCGAAATAGCCCTAATATCGACAAACCGCCAACATCGGTTACCTCTACCACTAAGTGCCCGTCTAGTGATTCCAAGAGGCCAAGTCTCTCACCACCGTCACCCCCTACGTCACCTCTACATGCAGCCACGTTGTATGGGACCGCTTTTCCATCCACGCCACCCTCTCAGGCAATGCCTCACCTGTCTTCCAGTTCCCGCCCTTCCTCAGTCCTATCTTCACGGTCCGCGGACGGTCAATCCACGAGATTTTCTTACGACCACCCTACGCTCTCCCCTAGCCCGCCCCCACCCGTGATTTACCACAAGAAGATCACTCAGCAAAGCAAGCAATCTTTCCCTCTACTCACCATAACGCAAAGGTACGCAACCTTTCTTTGGGCCTCCGTCATTTTCATATTAACAGACCAACAACATGACCAGAGCTTCAAATGCACCAGAGCTTTTGAACGCACTAGGCATGGAACGGATTACCGTGGCCTCTAGGTGGAGTTCTTCCAGGCCACAGGCAGCAGAGCCGCAAGAGAGCGTCCGACTAGCAAATGTGATTGATGATGACGGCAACGCCGACACTCCCATGCACGCCATGTCCAACATATTTGGAGGATCCTATTCGCGAAGATCGTCTGATACAAGCAATTTTATGCGTGAAAATGCGTATGGAGAACAAGGTCACACTGGAGGAATGTTGTTAGGGAAACAGAAGGATGTTCGTGGTTTTCACCCTTCTGGGGTATCTCACACTGCGGACGCGCAGAACCAGGCTATGTACGGAGCTGGGGCGGAGCGCCTACTACGAGAAGCGTATCAACTCGTCCACCCAGCAACCGGTGTAGAAGCGGGGCCTGCAATGCAAGAACCAGAGCCAAGTTCTTCCCAGGAAATCCAGCGAGGATATTCGGGATTACCCCAAATCAGTGGTCCTAGTATCATCAACCCGTCAAGCATTTTCGCTTCCACGCACGACTTGTCTTCGCGGTACTCACCTCGTGCTTCTACCGTCCCTTATCCAGCCCCTTCCGTACACTCTCACGACGAGCCTCACATAGAGTCCGCTCATAGCGCTGGGCGTCGGTCAGTGATTAGCCAGTTTGGTGGAGTAGTGGGAGATCCCCACAGTAGATCGTACACAGATGGACCCCGCACTACCTCCGTAGGATCGAACCCCCCGCCTGCACTCCAGACCCCTCACCACTCGATCGATCGATACACACACGCACCTGGAGGTCCGCAGGGTCCTTTTGTGCCTGCACCCCCACAAGAGCAAAATGTCCAATCGCAACAGCCAAGTTTAGATATCCTGCAGGGCCGCGATCATATTGGTCCCCCACTGCCAATCGCGTCGCAGGCTCGCCGTGCTTCGCAAACACCACAAACCTCTTTGTATTCTCAGGATGTCACAAATCAGGTCGGACCCTGCACCGGGGCAGCTGCTTCGAATTCTAACGAGTTAGCTAGGAGGCTTGCCCTAGATGCGCTTTCGGCTTCCACTAATACGCGTGTTTTACAAGACGCCAATCAGCACTTACGATAGTTGGTCTGACTGGAGTAGTTCTCGATACGACAGTGTTAAACTTGCAAGCGCTGAACTTGCGTTGAGCCATGCATATATTGTGCACAACTGTACTTTCCATGTACTGTACCTTAGGCTGTAAGCTAGGATACAAGTGAGCGCTGTCCATGTTCGTCCAATGTCTCGGTGTCGAGACTGTTGCTCCGCGTGCCTTTTCCATGGGAGCCCATGTAGTCATATTTTCCGAGAGAGACGGCTGGCCCGCCCTGACAATTTCACGATGCATACGGAAGGC
>KN824903.1:0-54373 GCA_000827395.1 Paxillus rubicundulus Ve08.2h10 | reverse complement strand
TGTCACGCTCTTGTAGCACTTTCAGTCTGTCCTGGAATTTAACACACACTGCTCAATTTCATTGTCGTAGATGTTGAGCAATCTGTTGTGTTGGGTGCCCTGTATCAACTTGTCCTATTTCAAGTGTGAAAATCCTATCAAGCATTTAGCAATGCCTGAAATATGAAGACATGCTTAAATCTGAAGCACTAATTTCACGGTAATCAGTACCAAGTCACATCACAACTCATTGGATTGCCCCGAAACTTCATTGGCACCACCTACATAGTGTATGGAATCAATATTTAATATCATGTACACATTAAAGTTGCAAAACGACAAAGATATTGCATCTGTGTCACGGAGCAGTGGTGTGTCAAGGAGTGGTAGTACACTGTATATACTTTCGAACCTCCGAAAGGGAGACCGGAAATGTTGTACCACTTGTGTACAGCACTGCTCTAATACTGCGCGCCACTAACACGCCACTGGTCGCTGGTCACCGGTTTTGTCCTAGCAGCACAAACACGACAGTTAGCCCCGTATGGTGCTGTTGACTATCTCTTCTCGCCACGGACGTTGCCACTTTGTCTGCTACCTCACAATTCAAGGTGTCAATCATCGCAAGTGAGCCGTCAGCTATCTTTGGACTCCGTCAACATGGTACCAGTGCTGGTCAGTATCGCGGTCGCATGTGGTCGCCAGTTGATCCGTAACGACTGCTGCATGCCTAATTGACTTTCCTTGGATGCATACGCGTGCGTCATGCACTAGACCTTGATCGGACGAAAGGAAATCGTACGTGGGCAATGACGCCCGACATCCTCAGGTAACATTCCTGTTTCCCCCATATCCTGCATACAATGGCCCGCTATTACAACGATCTGTTTGTGTTCCGTGGTGTGATGTGTTAGATGCCAACCACCGAGTAGTCTAATCAGCTCAGCTGACAAATCCGAGTCAGAGTTGAAGTAGGCTACTATGTACCGAATCGTCTCTTTTCGTGTCTGCAGCTTTCCTTCCCGAAACGACAGCGCTGGCATTTGGAACCTGGCCATCTTTCTTTCTTTTGGTCGACCACGTTCTTTACGACCACGACGGCGGGGCTGACACAAGTTCCCTGGACTGTTCACGATTCTCAGCGCTTGTCAAGGAACTGATTCAGATGCCACGCTGCGAGTCATCTAATAAGTCACTGTCCTAGTGTGCCAGTGACCTATTACTGGTTTTCGTCTAATCCCGGGTGAAATATTGTTGTGCCAGTATCTTCTGCAGCGCTGCCGTCTTTTCAATTCTCGGCTAGCAGTGGCTTGCTGTATGCATTGTCCTCGCTCAACAGTCCATCCTGATTCCTGTGCAACCTTGTACGTATAGTACGGTATACGACGCTCTATACCCATCAAGAAGTGCAGGATTTACCATCAAGGCAATCCCCGGTCAGTTTCATTCATCTCAGCATCACTGAATCCCCGTTCTCTTCTATGTGGCGGCTGGTTGCGTCACGGTGCCAGTGGAGCACCTTGCTGTCTTTCTATCCCGTTCACTGAGATATGTACCCCTCATGACAACTTACTCACCAGGTTACTTTGTTGTTTTCTGTATATCAGCTACAGGCCGCCGCTTGTTATCTCACACGTTCCTACCAGTCGTCAGCGCCCCCGTTCGGCTCCAGGCATACCTCGCGGTTTCTTTGATCGTCTAACTTCAGGGTTCCATAGTGACATTAGTACATGCGGACCACACATGGCAGCTATCGCACCATCCGACGCATCCAAGAGGCAGATTTTCAATCCCTTCCTGATGGCTCCACACCAGCGCAGCAATAGCAAAGCGCAACCTCGCGCAGTCGCGTCGTCTTCGTGTCCTCCGGAACCATCCACGCCCTCTTCTCAAAATTCGATATGCTACAATGCGTCGGGTCCATCGCCAACGACATTCAAGCGCTTGCGATCTTCCTTCGAACACGGCCCGAAGACAGCGACACGTTCGAAGGCCAAACCATCTCCTGATGATGACGCCTTCTCAACCATCAGCGCCAAAAAGAAGGGAAAAGATAAGTTAAAGGATGACGACACTGGCACAAAGGAGGAGGGTAAGGAGCAGGCTATACCAGGCATGCTGAGGTGGTTGGGATCGAAAGTGGGATTAAGATGGACTGGTCGCGACTCTGCCACGACCTCTTCAACTCCGATTCCACCTTCTGGTGACCAGTGGAAGGAAAACAGAGAGCATGTAAACAATGTGGAGAGGGACGGCCAGACCCGCGTGGCAGGATCGACGAGCTTCACGATTCCCTCGCTGCGACAGGCTTCAGTGTCTTCACCTACTCTTCACCTTTCCTCGCAAGCCAAACCGTCGCCGAAGTCTCAACAGGTGGTCATGGTCAACTCTTTATTCCCTAACGCAGCACTTGTTTCACCTACGCGCGATCGCACACGTCGAGCTACTATGCAACCCACAACCGGGGAAATTAGTGCGCCTCAACCCCTAACACCTCGTCGCGAGCATCGAAACGGCACAGCAACTCCAGACTGCAATAGGCCAACTTCTCCGAGGGCGGCTAAATCTAGACCGTCTCCCATATTCGCACCACCTCCCCCTGGTGTTCGGGTCTCCACGGAAAACCCGTCAAAGAGCAGTCATTTGCCGACTCCACCTGACTCTCTTAGTCCCCCACTTGGCAGGTGGGGACAGCTAGGTACAGTAGTCAACCGGTCAGGGGCTGCAAGCGCAACACATCTTCCCCTGAACAACCTGCGATCATCTCTCACGCCGGGCCGTGCAGCAAGTTCTAGTCAGGCTCGGACGCCAACAAGGCGAGTTGTGACTCCAACCTCCCATCGGGGCGTTACTTCGACCTCTACAATACACTTGCCACTGGGTATCGTTAGTCCCCCAGCATCTCCCACACCACCCAAAAGACTGTCAGTCGACACACCACGTCGACCATCTGCAGAGATTCCCCAGAGAATATCAGCCGAGATACTTCGTAGACCGTCGGCGGAAATGAGAGGTTCGAAGGATACTCAGTGGGGACGCACAGCATCACCTCCACCTCGAGCAACCTCCCCGCCCTCGACCGCACGCTCCCGTGCTACTTCTCCTTCACACCGCCCCTTAGGTTCTGTTCACAACCGCAATTCCAACATGTCGGCACTATCCCTCGTTTCCCCGTCAACTCCTGAACAGCGTGAGCTAATTCGCACTGCGACCTCGCTACTGTGTAAGGAGTTACGAAAGCCTCCTTTGCATTTGTCACGCAGTGAGAATGCGAAAGAGTGGGCCGAGGTAGAGGTTCGATTACAGCCCTTGATGCGGCTTGAGCGTATATGGGGAAAGAACGGAGCGCTCCCAGGGACTAGCTCCAGCCAAGTCGCGGTGACAGGCTTGAACTCGGTCGTTGTTAGTGGAGCTGGAGAAGAAAGGGAGAGGAAACTGTTTTGCGAAGCTCTTAGAGATGGAGTTGTTCTGTGCCAGTGAGCATCATCATTCTTGGTGGCAGAGCTCTTGACAACATGACTCTTCTTGCCTAGGTTGATGAACAAACATCCGCCCTCCATCAGCTTGCGCGTTGACCCTCGGGAGGATGGCTTGAAACCCACTAGCAACATTACCAAATTTCTTGCAGCATGTTCATCTCATGGCATACCTTCTGATGACCTGTTCTATTGCGACGACCTTATCGAGGCAACTCCAGAGACCCTATGTCGCGTGGCGAGAACGATTGTTGCCCTTCTCAAGCTTTTTGAGAAGCCGGCCGTCGACCGGAGCAAGGCGATTTCCGGTCAATGCAAGAAAGGCGCAGCCGGCGTGATGTCCAACCATGAACCCTACTCGTCAACATCTACATCAACCCCCAATCTCTTACCAGGATCAATCTCTCCCACCCCGTCAACTCCTGGCCCGGGCTGGAAACGTTCGACGCCTCCTGAGGCTGTCCTTCCCTTACGGCCAGACAGTCCTCAATCAGGGACTTCGAGTGGTACGGCACGCAATCTTGCCTCTGGGAATGGACGGGCCGTACTGGCGAGTAATAGTGACCGAGAAAACAATCATGTACCCCCATTTAGAATGTCCTCTCCACCTCCTAAATCCCTTTTTCGAACTAGGTCGAAATCGAAGCACAACGATGATAGTGGCGCCTCCCTTCTTTCCGGTCTCAGTCCTCTCGACTTTCCAACCCGCGAACCCACCTCACAGTCTTCTAGTCCTATTACGGGAGGCGATGCTGGCGATTTCCCTGTCAGACAGTCGAGGACGTCGAGTAATCTCACCGAGAACACAGCATATTCCAGTCTCTTTGATATTCGCCGCAATAGCAGTGCTCAAAATAAATTTGGCACTATCAGGACTGTCACGACCGAAGCCACATCCCTCGGTTCGGAGGTTCCATCCTTAACTAGGACAGAGGCAAGCTCTGTGGCAGCGTCAATGGCAGAAGAGATGAGTAGAAGGCGTAATAGCAGTGGGGACGGTGCTCGGGCCAGAGAACGAAGACCCAGCGAGCCGGCTGTTCCAGACCTCGTTAGTTTAGCGGAGGAAGAGGAGACTAGTGCTTGTGGTTCGAGCTCGCGTGAGACTGCTCGAGCTAAGTCGGTCATTAGCGAAGGCGAGCAAGAGCAAGAGGCCGATCCAGTCCGCGTGCGACTTGGAAAAGGGAAGTGGCCCGACGACTTCTTAGATGCCTTTCGAGTTGCAAACCCTTCTCGTCCAGTACCCATCAGGACCGCGATCGACCGCACAGAATCATCCCTCGCTCCTAGCCCTCTGTCAGTGTCTCCACCGCGAAAACTGTCCATCGTTGGGATTCCTAGACTCAATGACAGTTGTGATTTTGCCCCTCGCCGACCCACCCACCGTCCCAGGCATAGTTTGGATTCCCCCGTCCTCATGCCCAAAGAATCCATCCTGCGACGCGATGCTAGCCCCGATAGTCCTATCGCTGGTTCTCCTGGTTCCCGAGTGATTCTGCGTCGTCCAAGTACAAGAAATGGTGCTCGTCGCAATGGAATCCACGTACCCCGCAGTGGCCCGGAGAATCTAGACAGAGACGGGGACCCATCTGTTGTGCCCTTTCCCAGGGCAGCGTCTGGTGAACACAGCGACGGAGTATCGCCAACACTCGACTTTCCAGACGATCAAGGTAGCCGCATGGATGGGTCCCGCATGCGTGGTCGATTCCAAAGCGACGTCGACGATCCAAGAGCAAGAAGGCGCAGTAGACCGAACTCTCATGATGATTTGGGCAGACCACGTCGGTTCAGGTACGAGAGCGTGATCTTGGACTTGAGGTTGCCATCGAGTAATAGGATCGACAGTGATCAACTGGGACGTGACTCGATGGACAACGCGGCACGGCAGATCATTGTTGTTGAAGAAGGTGGTGAACCAGCTGTCCACTTTGTGAGTTTGCGAGAAGTCATTTTCATGTCCACGTGCTGAGAAGTCACCCTTTTAAGCAACTTGGCAATTGTATTGGTCGTGGCCAATTTGGGGTTGTATACAGGGCCCTGAACCTGACGACAGGCCAGATGGTGGCTGTCAAACGTATTCGGCTCCAAGGTCTCAAGGAAGAGGAAGTCACGCAGCTGATGTGCGAGGTCGACCTGATGAAGAGCCTATCCCATCCAAGCATTGTCAAATACGAGGGCATGGTGAGAGACCAAGACTACTTGAACATTGTGCTTGAGTAAGCACGTTTGCGCCCATATCCTATTTCTTAGTCCTTACCAATGTGGTGTTAAGGTACGCTGAGAGCGGGTCGCTCGGGCAAACGCTGAGGGCATTCGGGATGCTCAATGAGCGCCTTGTCGCCAGTTATGTTGTCAAGATCCTGGAGGGTTTGCACTATCTCCATAGATGTCAAGTTGTGCACTGCGATCTCAAGGCTGCGAATATCCTTACCACGAAGACTGGCAATATCAAGCTCTCCGACTTCGGTGTATCTCTCAATCTTAGGGCAATGGAACGAGAAATGAATAACGTCGCTGGCACGCCGAACTGGATGGCACCTGAGGTGATCGAACTGAAGGGCGCTTCGATAAAATCTGACATTTGGTCGTTGGGATGCACTGTGATCGAACTTCTCACTGGACGTCCGCCGTATGGAGAGATCGCAAACAGCATGACAGGTGAGCGCTTAGTTATGTGTTCTTTCAGATGAATTTACTCACGATCGACCAGTAATGTTCCGAATCGTCGAAGATGAAATGCCTCCTCTGCCTGAAGACTGTTCAGATGCGTTACAAGATTTCTTGCAGCAATGTTTCCAGAAGGACCCTGAGCAGCGCCCAGACGCAAAGACGCTATGTGAACACCCATGGCTGCAGAAGAACTGGGATGCGCTCAAGGTAGGATGCCTGTAATTTCGAAGTAGCCATCGTATCTAATCTTGGTGAATAGGAGCTTCGTCCTCAGGACAGCATCCCTTTCCTCCGCCGTGTCAGTGCCGATCTTCAAAAGACAGATGTCGCCAAAATTCTCGCCCACATTGATTCCCCTGTTATCGAGGCGCCAGCTTTGGAGACCCCTGAAAGAGAAGAACCACCGAGCTCTTCCAATCGGAAACTCTCATTTAACCTCCCATCGCCTCTCCCAGACGATAGCCCATTTTCCCCTCGAGATCATACATTCGTAAAGACCACCTTTGGGAAGCGTGAGTACCTGCCAGGTCTCGACCTCGGTTTGTGCTCAAGCAATGTTACAACAGCGATGATCTGCAGAGTATGCCTTAGCAACGTGAAAAAGAGCGCCGTTATTTGCGATCAATGCAGCCTTATAGCCCACTCGAGGTGTGCGCGGGACGCGCCGCCCACCTGCGACCTTCGTTCACAACTTTTGTTATATGCAGAGTATGCGGAAAAGGGCAACCCCATGAGCACGTCCCCGAATGCTCTCGATACCCGAAATGGACTCTTACCAATCTCGCACTCGACGACGATGGCTCCTTCAGAGGTATCGTTTGTCACTCCCTCCCCACGTCCGAGTGCCGATCTCTCCTCCACTCCCGTACACGGACAGTCGGCATCGAACAAGACCCCTGCGGCATTCAGGATCATTTCAGCTTTTGGGCGTTCACGTTCATCTCTCTCCGTTGCTCATCCTTCTTCCCCGTCACCAATCCCTCCGCCTATTTTAGAAGATAAAGTTACCCGGCTGACATCTTCTAAGCTCAGACGGAACGTTAGCTCGAAAGAGAGACCACATTCTTTGTCAAGCAACAGCACCATCCCGAGGAGCATAAAGACTGCAGACAGCCAATCTAGTCGACAAGAACCTAGAAAGTCTTTCATGTCGATTACAGAACCTGATGTAGATTTCCAACCCCGAGCCAACCATGATGCCGTTTCCTTCCAAGTGGCTGCTAACGGAGGCTCTGCGTTATCTCCTCCCCGTGGCCCACGTCTTACTGAAACAGACCAGTTGGATGTCCCTGGCGATTTTCCCAGCGGAGCCGACCGCCAGAAGAAACGAGGCAGCGACAAATACTCCAACTGCGTCGTTCAATGACTCCCTACCAGCAAGGGTGTCACCTCATTCAACGATTAATCACCATCTTACTTAATAGTATTCACCCAATGCTCCCCACATGCTGCATCGCCACGGACATTCAAACTATTGTAAATTTGCTAATATTGGTGTCGTTCACGAGTCATTGACCGCCACCCCTCATCGAGAGTTTATGTATCTTTCACAAATCTGGACTAATATTGTATCTATGCCATGTATGCCCTCCACCCTGACGCTAAGGACAAGTTCCATGTTCACGGCACCACCTTCCCTATACTATGATCTCCCAATTGAATCACAGCCACAACCTGTTCAGGCTGGTGACTGGTCGGACACGGGAACCCTCCGAGTCCTACTTGTACTACGGTAAATTTTCTCTGGATACTGCTACTTCAGTCTTATCGTGGTATAGTACAGCCCACTGCTGAGTCGAAGGAAGGCAAGTTAATTCTTCCTTCTTCTGGCACTACTACTAATACTATCTACTCAGGTCTGGGCCACTACTCAGGGCTCAGCATAGTGTCCCTTTCGGAACTTCACGCATCGGAGGTGGCACATCACCACGTCCACAAAATGCTGTCATGATCCCGTGCCCCGCTATCATGATCCATGAGAATGTAGTAAGATTCAGAAACTCGAATCTGCCTGAGGTCTATCATGAAGTTACACCGTCGAGCTCCAACCTGGACGAACCATGAACCCTTGACCGCACCTTTGTTCGCAGTCGTGGGGTGAACTGAACAAGTTGAAGAGCCTGTTTTTTGCATGACTCTTCAACCAACGTTACATACAGTTCAACGTAACCACGCCACTGCGGTCCAAGTTCACCGTGAGTTCGTGGTAAGGCGCTCCTGTCTGTCCTCCGTTCCTCGTGCCACCGAACCTGATCATGGCGTGATGTCTTGTCGGTACCTCGATGGGCTAGAATACACCAATTGTCAATCGTGGGAGTCCTCACATATAAAATCATGAGGCACGCCCCAGAAGCTATAGGAACCACCCCACACCCCCTGTGTTATCCATCCAGCATGCACTTATTTTTCGTAGCGTGGCTCTCTCTCCTGTTTGCAGCATTGACCGCTGCTGCACCAGAAGATTGGACGAATGCCCAGAGACTAGCGCGCAGCTTGCCACCCTCGCGACCGAAGCTTGGACGTATACTACCCGGCTACGTACGGAGTCCAGTGACATCTGGTGGGCTGCCATTGGAAAGTAATCAGCTATCTACTGATGTGTTTTTGGTGTTGCAGGCGCAAAGAGGTCAGCTCCACCCTCTGCATCGCCACGGCCATCTCCCTCGAAAAAGTGAGTGATTACAAACGGAAAGCAAAAAATTCCGACGACGATATTCAGGTACGAGGGGCGTATACAAGTAGTGAGTTATGACGGAGAGCCTCTTGGATATCTCCGCAACTGGGCGACCGGTAGCGTGTAAGTCATCGAGGTATTGGGTCTCTGTCTGCTTACTTATGATTATTCTTCGCTCAGGAGCGGTGTAAACTATGGTGGACCTAGCTCTGAGCTCCACGTCAGTCTCACCGTGCCCAGCTCAGGGAAGGGGTTAGTCAATATCCTCGCCACAGTACGTGCCTGAATCTTGGGTGTTTTTCCTCGCAGGTTGATGATGCTGTGTTCAGAATCCAAGTTTCCCTGCACCATATTACATAGGGACAACTACTAGTGCCACACTCGCCCCTGGATCACCCTCGTAGGGAAATCCATCCGATTTTTGCCTCTCGCCACTGATTTCGCTCCTTCAGCGCTGTCGGATTTGGAAACGTCGAAAATAGTGCGTAATAGTTGAGTTCTTGTTCAGAAAAAAGGTGATGAGAACTTGGGTCTCGCAGCACCTCCCCTTTCCCCACCTGTGCCATATGCAAACCAGAGCGACGAGTCAGATATCTGGACTTTTGATCCTAATACGAAGCAGTTGAAGGGCGCGTATCTTGTTTCTGTCTCTGTAGTCCACCAACTAACTCGTCCGATCCTTTAGCTCACTACATTAATCCGGATGGCAGCAGCGCGAACACCGCTATCGTCTATAATATCTGGAACAATTCGATCTTCTTTGTTGGCGATGTTGATGCTTACAACAAAGCTGTGACTGACCCCGATTACCTAGTATCACCTGTGGTGCGTCCAAATCCAACCTCCTTCGACCAGCTAACGAACTTTTTTTTTTAAAAAGACCTTCTACCTTGCGGACCTTGGTTAATGATTGGACGGTTTATGCCCCTCTTTTGACAGTTCAACAACAGAGGTTGGTCACTGAACCAGCCTTCGACAGTACATAAATCTTCTTGTTTTGTTTTTGGGACTCTTCTCTGGACTTTTCACGAGGCTATCTTCACTGCTACAATTTGCAGGGACTTTTATGATCGTTGAATCTGATACACATGCTCGATGGAATTTGGAATGTTCTACATAGCTTGACCCGTCTGAGATTTGAGGGAGGTCTTGAAATCACGCTTTGAACCTGACTAATTTTAAATAAACGACGCAGCCAAGATTGTTCCTGACACGGTTCCGAGCATTTCAGTCGTGGGTTAACGCGAGATAGGCTCGGACGTACAGTACCTCCTTGCGACAGGTTTGGGGTGCTGTGGCCTACTACTACTAACTGTCATTGTCAACATAATGCCAGCTGCCGCACCTGTCAGACTGTCACGAAAAAGCGATCAAGTTTGCTGATCACAACCTTCGACGTTACGCCAGGCTCGGAGGCGGCGATAGAGAATAGAGTTGAACCATGCGGAGGAAGAATTCCGAGTCAGCAGACCAGGTTATACTATGTACATCGGTGGAGAGCTTCCATCAATCGGGAGCTCGAATTTCAGCGTGTCAATCGTGATGGCAAGGCACGCCATGATGAAACGAATCGGACCGGGCCACGCAGTTCCTTGTGATGGATATACCATCGTACCTCAGGCATCTAGCACTGGCACAAACTCGGAGGCGCCCTCATCTCGACCACGTCGCAAACCCATAGGGCAGTCGGTGTAAGAATGTGTGGGGAGTTGGCTGGGTCTCAGGGATAGACTGCCAGTACAGGAGAAAGGAGTGCTCTCGCGAGTGTAACGAGAGTTATGGGCTTTGAAAATGCGAAGTCGATGGCTATGTACTGGTGGTTCGAATTCCTGGGTTATCACCTCGCCATGTAAAAGATGGTCCGTACCCATGAGGCGAGGAGCACGTGGGATTTGGTGCGACAGCCGGGACGCCAGCGCAGCAGGGAAGGGCGATCGAATCGTCCATGCATCGCGGATACTTTGAATACCCACCAGACTAGACTGGATGTTGTCTCGGGCACAAGGCACCGAGAACACCGCACCGCAGCTCAATCACCGAATTAACTGTGGGCCCTGATAGACCCAAACAATGATTTCGCGGCTCGGATTGATAGGGTGCAGGAGCAGGAGCTGTTGGCACTGAGGCTGGAAGACAACCGGAGCAAACGATATCGTCTGCGCCTTGCATATCCAACATGCAAACAACATGTTTTGGCCCCAACGTAGGGATGAGACATAGGAGCTTTCAGCTAGGCTAACTGCAAGGTTTGAAAACGAGTCACGCTTGGAAGCATGGCTGGTGGTCCAGTGTCGACAACTGCTCTATTGACCAGGTGCTAGCATTCCTCGAGCAAGGAACGCAACACTACACTGGTGATATGGCGCCATCACGAAAAAAGGGGAGCTGTCGCGCAAATTGCCTTGGGGTCCCAAATCGACTAGGGGACCTCGGTGAAGCATGCATTGTCCATACATGCAAAGATGATGCATACGACACAAGCTTGCTCAGACGCGGATGAAGTCTTCCAAATGCGCTTCCCTCCACCCACCACAGTAGGATGTGGAGCTCGTACCCATAATTCTAGATACAGTAGTCATTCAAGCGCCCACAACCTGTAATACCTTCGTAAGCACAGACGTCTGGATGTGAGAACTCACCAGCCAGTGCACTAGTCACTGCTCACCTCCTTCAGTTGACCTTTGCTCGCAAGGTAGGCAGCACCGGTATCAGCCCAAACCTGATAGCTTGTGACACTGCTCTCGTCGTCGAAGTCCAATACATATGTGAAAGTCTCATCCCAGCTTTCCTTCGTGGTTATCCAGGTGAATGTTGCTTCACCCTTCACTGATACCCTTCTGGCCTCCGTATCAACAAAGTACTCCGAGAAGCGCATGTTTTCGTATGTCAGAAACGAGGCAATGGCTGAGAAATATTCCAACACTCCCTCACGGCCCTTGAACGGACGACCCAGGAAGGGTGCAAACGCGGGCAACCCATGTTCTAGTGCCATACACGGATGGGTCACGGAGAAATGAGACAATATGATCTCTGGACTCTTTTTCTGTCCAAAGTCGTCGCAAAGGCATTTTGCGGCGTCAAGTAGCTGTTGCCTAGAAGAGTTCATAGTGAAAGTTAAGCGGGTTTGATCATGTGGTTCGAAGCGAACACAGGGCGGATATTGGAAGCACACGAGGCAACTCGTCTTGGAAATTTTCGAACAGCTGCCATCATTTATGTGAGAGATAAATCAAAGGACTCCTTTGTCTTTCGCTGTGTTTGTTACTGGTCAAGCTACTGATCCCAAAGCTCAGGCTCAGGCTCAGGCTCAGGTAGCGGCTCAACAGCCAGAAACAATCAGGACTCCGAGTCTAGCGCTGTTGTAAGCTGCTAAAATCCTCCTGACTTCCGTAGAGTCAGGGGCCTCACACCTCATTCTCACAGGGACCACTCCGAGACTCGATGAACAATTCTCCAGACATGGTCGTCCAGGCAAAGCGTGTTTTGTCTCGCACGATGCGGTACGACAGCCAAATCAAAGACCTCGATGTGATCGTGAACCTTCATTTGTTTTTTTCTGTCGCTCACGTCTTTTCTTATTTCAGAGCTCGCTAAGAGAACACTTGGGTAATTTCAGAGCCATCGAGACTTCGATTAAAGACGCACTAGCAGAACTAAATGTGTGTCCAGAGTATTCTGATGTTCCGGTTTACACCCCTCTCATACATAGCTCAACACAGAGAAATACCCAGCGAGCAGACCAAGCTCTTAGTGTGGATATCCCGAAACTCAAAGACGAACTTCAAGGATCGTTGGTTATCCTCCAAGACCTTTCTACGACGCTACCCCGCATCCGTTTACGCGTAGCGAACATTCGCCGTGCATACAACTCTGGTAGAACGAAAGTGAGTCATTGTCCGATGGCTAACTAATGCATCGCTGAGTGAGATCGAATCTCAGGCTCAACAGCTCGTTAGTGATCTGACCTGGCTCAATACCGAGTTTCATGAGCGTTGGAAACTCATCATATTCACTTCTTCGGCGCCAGTATCCTGGCGATGGAAAGTAGCAATGCGGATCTGGTTCGCCATCCTGTTCTTTACTTTCGTGTGGGTCGTTTGGATCGCCATAAGCGGCGCATACAGAGCGCATCGACAAGGGCTCTTATGGGGTGAGAGGTTGATGTCATGACGAACCATGTTTTGCACTGCGTTCTCTAGAGTTTTTCCTCCATATCTAGCGGACTCGTTACTTCCACACAAACGCTCATCCATACTCATCGACACTCCTTCTTGTTTTCCGATTCTCTTCCAGCAATTTGAACCGTCCCTCCTTCCTTATTGCCGGCTTGGCGCGGCGTGTACGCGTGTACTCAAAGCTGTATATCGCACTTGTGTAATGTCTCATGTCAACTTGGAATTGACAATGAATTGTAATTACAACCATCTCCTTATACAACACTGAAGATTACACCTTGGCTGATGGCTTCCGCACCCAGAATAAGTAGTTGCACTCCGCAGCGCCCCAATGAGTTGCACTACGAGGCATCAATTTCCAGTCACCACTCCAAGGAACATAGACGAGACCCCGCACCTCAGCCTCCGTGCGAGTAGGGAGGCCATGGCTATATGTACGGGTAATCCAGGGTCTTCTTGGGTCCTCTGGGTTTTGCGATGGCGAGGAATGATTTTGGAAGAAGGATACGAGCTCCGACGGGTTGATGAACTTGGAGTATGTATGAGTCCCTACTGCAACTTTGCGTAGGACATGTTCCGCTGCCAGAATAGTGAGGAAATAAGAGAGGGGGGTGCGCGCGATAGTGGAAAGGAATAGGTGGCCTCCTGGCTGCAATGACCGCAAGTTATGATATTGGCAGCGACCAATGTACAGCATCCACTCACTTTGACTAGTTCTGCGCAAGTCGAGAGGAAGCCTGCAGGATTATCGACATGCTCGATGACCTCCATGGAGCACACGACATCATACTGTTTCGAATCTTTGAAAAGCTCTTCGGCAGAAGTGTTCCGATACTCCAGTGATCCCGAGGACCCTCGGGATGATAATTCTGGGTCAGCATTGGCATGCGTGGATGCAATGCCAATATTTGATTCAGACGCATCGATGCCCAATGTCCGTGCACCCATCCTTGCTAAGCTCTGCATAGGGTTAACTGTCCCACATAAAGACACACGAGGGAAACCCACCTCAGACAGCAATCCTCCTCCACACCCGACGTCAAGGATGTCCAATCCCCGGAGAAGGTCTCTCCTCTGTTCCATCTCCAGTGAAAAACCCTCTCCTTGTTCCTCGCGCGCAACCTCGAGAAGCTTTTCACGAATGTAGTGGACCCGAATCGGGTTCATTCGATGGAGCAGTGCAAACTCGCCATGCTCGTCCCACCACAATGAGGATAAACGGGAGAAGTGTTCAATCTCTTCGGCGTTGACAGTAGATGTAGCAGACACTGTTTGAAGCGACCTTGCGCTCCGTGACAGACGTGAAAGGCGACGGCGAAATGCCGTTGAGTACATGCTGTCTATGACCCGCTGTGGGAGCTTGCTCAACGTGGGTTGGTTGAGGCGTTTCCTCGGAGGCAATAGTCGGAGACAGGTTCATATCACCTCCGAGAGTCACTGCCCCTCCAGAGCTCTAGGCAGGTGTTTTCCCGGGCCACCCACACCGAGTCAAATTGGACAGGCTACCGTCGTAAGGAGTGGGACGACGATAAATCACTTCATTTGTAGGAGCATTCGTTAAATTCTTGGTAGCTGACATTCTCGCGGCGGATGATCGTAGAGACTTGTCGCGGGCAATGCCAGACGCAAAACATCCCAACGAGGACAGTCAGTGAGATTTTACATTTATTGGACTCTGGTTTCTCTAACGACACGTTACAGAGACCACCCACGCTTCCTAGAAAGGCTCCAGGATACCTTTGTGCGCACTGCGCAAACGAGATTGAGGGATGTATGGGTTATAGAACACCTTGTGATAGCCTTTTGGTGGCTCAGTGAAGCAAGCGCATGCCACCAGTGTTGACATGGCGCTGGCGCCCCGATGGGGACAAGGACAGATTCTACTCATCCAAGTCGGTTCTCTTGATTTGACACCCTAGGAATCAAAAGCCAACGCGCACTTGCAGCCCACTAAATTGCTAACCATGCATATAGGACGGATGTCATCGCAAGATACGAGTCGCAGTGTGGTGAGCAAGTACTAACCGAACAACAACGCACGAGGATGCAAGAATAATGATGTAGAAAATAATGTGTAATATTATGCTATGCTCACACACCCCCGGATGCAGGATCCCTCACAAACACCCACTTGTCGCCCACTCGTTGCATTCGACCTCCCGCTCCTCCGCCCTTCTGTGACACAGCCGAGGTTAAATCATGGAAGTCGGCTTGTCCATTCGGATGATCCTCCGAGATGGACTGACCAGATGCCTCCATTTGACTGGGGCTCCGGTCATCATCTCCATTCAGGACAATAGCGTACGTTGGGTCAGATTGCTGCATTGCGTCGGACCCCCCTCCATCTCGGTAGTTGCCGTGACCAAAATTGCCTTCGCGTCTGCCGTTCACGTAGTTTCTTCTACCTCTTCCACCTCGCCATCCACCGTCCCTTGGACCCTGTCCTTCCCATCCTGCTTCCTGTGACTGACCACCTTGTACTCCTCCAAAGGCACCGTTGGTAGCACCCGCAACCATGGTGCCGGTGATCACAAAGTGCATGAGTTCTTCTTGTGACGGCGTGCAGCCGTAAGTAACTTGCCACATATTTCCTAGCGCTTCCCACGATGACGGCGCGGTAGCATCAAACGTTGTGACATCAAATTGGTCAAGACCCGGCTGCTGCTGTGATGTTGCTGAACTCGGGGTGTGAGTTACAGTGCTCTGCCCAGATATACTTGCAGCTACCGAAGGTAACTGGTCTGATACAGGTATATGATAATCTGGCGCAGCCGCAGGGGCAGGAACTACAGAGGGATCCATCAGAGCTTGTGCCGGCGTGTCTGAGACTGACATAGATCTGGGAGGTGATACCGATGATGGTCTGATATCCCGTCCAAATTCGTCTTTCCCACTTTCAGGAGCAGCTGGTGTAGGTAACTCAGATTGATCATGCGGGTCTTTGCCATTCGAAGGACGGTAAGGGGGGCTGTATGACCGCACATTGCGTTGTTCTTCGTGTCTGCGTGGACTGCGAGAGCGACTATGTCTGGAACGCGAAGGGGGTTCCCAGTTCCGATCTCGGTGCCCCGAACGATCGTGGTTATTACGATCGTCCCATCTGTTGAGGCCACGACGACCACGATAGCTACCACGGGAACCACCACGAGCCTGTCGGTCGTCATGATTTTCATGTCGGTCTTGGGGACGATCCTGGTAGCCGCTATGACCGTACCGTGGATCTCCTTGGGAATCGAAACGGTGATGAGAGATAACCCCTGACGTTGGATATCTCGAGTAAGTATGTGATAGTTCAGACGCCGGAATCACGGGCACGGGGGGATTTCTGGTCGGGGGTGGGCTAGGTGGCGTCTGCCCGGCTGGAGACTGCGTGTCATTGGCAAGTTTTGCGGTGAGGGCTAGCTGGTGTAGGAGTGCTAGTTGAGCTTGGCCGAGTGGTGGGGGGACAGCTCCAGTATTTGGTGATGTTTGGCTAGAACGAGTTTTCGTCTAAGGATCGCGAAACAAAACAGATTCGTCTGAAACTCACGTGTTGGCATCAAAAAGTGGACCCTGCCCAGTGACCTGAGCAGCTTGGCCAAGCAAGGCAAGTAAGGTCGCCTGGGTATCAAGAATGGGTGTGGGTGTGGTTTGGGCGGCTGATTGAGGTGTCGCGATAATCGCAGGCGCCTGGGTGATGACAGGCGGATCGATGGGCGTTGGATTTACAATGCGCTCTGACGGAAAAAGCAAACCAAATCATGTTTCAGCTGATACTCTCATTTCATTCGAGGCAGGAATGCCAGTAAAAATAGCTAGAATTACACAAGCAGAAGAAATACTTAGCGGACACATGTTTGGGTTCTGTTAAGCACCTTTTTGTACGTCCGACAAGATATCCCTCAGTCGCGTTAGCACCGCCGAAGGAAAAGTATTCGATTTGACCCAAATGTCCAGAACCTTCTTCGTCTTTTCCTGTGATTAGATTAGAGTAAGAACGAGATACTCTGTTACCGCCCGTTCCTGGGGCAAGGCAGGGCAAGGTAGAGAATTTCGGCATGATCATGTGATAAAACACGCTAGTCACTATACGTGCCCGTACGTGTGACCCTGGGCGATGGCCGTGTTTGATGACAGCCAAGATGACGGCCAGATGGAAGTACAACTCGTACGAAGCCATAATATTACCGCAGCGTGGAGGACATATCATTTGCAAGGAAGAGCATGTTCCAACGACTAACCTTTGCTTCTGGGTTATCAATAGCGACCATGTCTTGGAAGAGGCCATCCAAGACGCCCTCTATCTTGAGCAGAAACGTTGCGGCATTACCCTTTTCCAAGTTGAAATCACCCTTTATGCCACGTTTGTTTACAAGGCCCCTGGCAGCACGGGCCAAAGCGTCAAACGCATAGAGGCTCGACACTTTGGCAGAGGTCGGCAGCGACTTGTGTGTGCGATAGAGTATGGCAACAAGTTTCGTGTCATCCTGAGTACTGTCACTCTTGAGGAGTTACCATAACCTTGTCGCAGACGCACCTCGAGTGATTTCACGGCGATCTCCGTCAACTTGGTCATTTTTGAGGCGGACAGTCGCTTAGCGTTTACAACCTCTTTCAAGGTAATTTCGAAGTCCTGCAAGCACGTACAGTGAAGATACCATGCGAATGAACATGGACACATACCTCGAGGGCTGCCATTGTCGCTCTCGCATGAACTCACCTGGCAAAAATATGCAAGTCGGAGGGGACCTGGGAGTTTGGGATTAACGACGTTGTTGTGGAAGTGCAAGAGATGTATTTGCATGTGTTGTGGCAGGTCTTGAGATGATTTCGGGTGGCTGAGACAAGTTGATCGTTCACAAGGCATGTCAAGCAGGGCGAAGGCAGCCTTGGTTGCCTCTTTCGCCATCTCTGGGGCTATCATATGGGGCGTTCACTACCAACAACATAAAGAGCGCGAGGTGTGTCATATTTCTATGTACTTGCGTGTCATTCTCATGATGGGATAGGATATGTTTCAAGGGGTGTTGCGCGATGATGAGCGCCGAAGAGCAAAGATGCGGCGACGGCAAGAAGACTTCCAGGAGTCGCAGAGGAAACGTGAGGTATATGAAAGCACGCAGACTGTTGTATCGGGAAAGGGATCCAGTCACCCATGAACATGTGTTCGGAGGTAGGGCAAGTCACCACATTAATTGCGGACGTTGGAATGCTTTCGTATGCTGATGGATCTATCTCAAATAAATAGCTTGATGCTGGCCAAACGAACGGCGTTACAGCTGGCTCCGAGTCGATACTATCATAGCCAGCATTTTTGGTAGGATGCGACCAACCCTCCTTTCCTGCCCCAGAGAGGAGCAGGGTGACTACACGTTCTGACCTGCTTTCGTGGGTGGACCCTGCATCTCGAATCTACTTCGAATTCACAGCTTATGGCACCCGTAACATAGGCCAATCATGTGTCATTGTTAAATTCAAGATACTACCGCCACTAATGTCCGCCCCGTGCGCCCAACGAAAGTAGGGGACCGGTCTTCCACCAGCGACCGCATGCGCATGTATATACTAGATCGTCTCTTCTGATGCCATGGCCCCATCCGAGTCCCACAAAGAATCGACCACTCGAAGTCGCGACAGTCTGACAAACTCACCTGTCCATCACGTGATAGCTGCTGTTATGAAACTTTTTTCTGGCCTGTACAGTTGTACCGCCTCGCAATCCTCTCAGCATTTCTCACAGCGGTGGTAGTCGGTGGTTGGTGGAGGTCGTGACAGCATATTCGGTGTCTGCAGGTATATCTGCTACTTCTACGCGAAAAAAAAATCACCATCTCAGAAACGTCTTGGCTCTGGCAGCAGGCGGAACAGAGCGAAAAATGCATCCAGCCCTACTAGTTGATGAGATCCTTCAACTCATCTTTGAGATCAGCTTGGACGACGAAAAATCATCGCTCTGTCGTGCGGCTAGGTGCTGTAAAGCATGGAAGGATCCTGCCTTAGACCGAATATGGAGACGGCTTCCATCCGCTATCCCACTGTTGTCACTCCTTCCAGGTTGTTCAGTAGAGAAGGGCACAATCGTACGTCTCTCATCAACATTCGCTTTGTGCAACAACGGTAACTGAACACATTGTAGCATCTTAACCACTTGGTACAAGCTGAGAAATGTGGGGTATTTCGCTTGTATGCGGTTCGTGTCAAACACATTGTACACCACCATTCAGTGCTAGGTGACCTCCCTGCGCATCTCTCGTACCCATTGGACAACCTCGGGACCTCTCGTATCGAGAGCAGATCTATTGGAGATGTGGTGCTGCACATGAGCTTGTCATCTCGGCTTCGTGCCTTTGTTCTGCACATTGGCTATACCAAGTCCGATTCAGCGTCGACATCTATGCACATGATCCTATCGCGCTTGAAGAAATGCTCTGCGCTCGAGCGACTTTCTGTCAGAGGACACTCATCAACATGTCTGCAGACACCTCTCGGCGCCCTCGCAACACTGCACTCGTTGTCACTCCACCTCTCGTCTCTCACTGAACAAACATTCATGGCAGTGTCCGCGTTACCTCTCCTTGGGGACTTAGATATACACGCCGACCGCTTGTCGCTCGATAACCTGGCTGTCGCAATCTCTGAGCATTGCGATAGCACTGCTTTCTTTCCTTCGTTGCAGAAACTCAGAATCCGTGCTGAGCCCGGGCTCCTGGAGTTGTTATGCCGGTATCTTCCTCAGGACAAGCTTCACTCTCTTCACATAGACAGCACTGCTCCCAGCCTACCATCAGCATGGGCAGCGCCATTTCGAGCAATCGCTACTGTGGCCTCAGAGTTACACTACTTCACCATAGAACATTCGATCATTGTTAGCGAATCTGAGGATACACCAACATATCCCATAGACAAGTTCTTCACTATAGACCACTTTCGACCACTGTCGAAACTGCCGTTAAGGCGTTTCGTATTAGACTCTTGGTTACCCCCCGATTTCTCGGACGCAGACATCGAGGAGATGACAAAGTGGTGGCCTCTCCTCAACCGGCTCGACTTGGGGGCGTTGACTGCTCTCGAAAACACGGAGGCGAGTTGGAAGCCTAGGATCTCACTTGCAAGTCTATCGACGTTGGCGAAGGGATGCAAAGGGCTTCAGAGTCTCGTCATTGCGCTTGATGCTGATGGGGCACTGGCAGTTCCACAGCCAGTGCCACAAGGTTCACATCCCCTCGCTTCACTATTTATCAGCTCCCGTTCCCGGCCTGATACGTCGTCGCTCTCAGCAATGCTTTTGAAAATTTTTCCCTCTCTGATCGAGGTCACACCTGGTTTTGTTGGTGACCATGCGGACGCATGGCAGGTGGTGCAAAGCACCTTTTCCAGTTCTGCAGCATGAAGTAGTTTCCGTTTAACTCGTTTCAAGCATTTCTACATAGACAATTGATACACGCAGAGATACCACCTTAGACATAGAGAATCGAGATAGAGATATATCGCTCGGCATTCATTAGGACTCACAGTCCGCGTTTCTTTAGAAGACTCGTGTATCCGCTACTAGCCATAGAACTTATTATCTTGCAAGGGACGCACAATATCCTACATGGCGATGGTGTGACTACGTAGTTGACTGCTTGTTCTCCTGCAAGTATCCAGAGCATCACCTCGATCATCTTAGTTTGACGCAGAAACGATACGTTGGTCAACGTTCAACGACATAGTAGCATTGATGTCACACACATACATACGTATCTGATCTACACGACAGGGGGCCTGGAACCAGGGGCGAAGGTGTAGGTCAGATGACACTTTCCACAGTACTGGCGATCCTTGTGGAAGGCCATCTACAGAAAGTGATGAGATGACGTGTGAAGCAACATGACCTTGAGGGCACTCACGAAGACGCCAGCACCGCACTCGGCGGAGGGGCACTCACGGCGGAGACGCTTGATCTTGCCGTCCGAGTCCACCTTGTAGTACTTAAGGATGGACATCTTGACCTTCTTGGGTTTGTGCTTGATCTTCTTAGGGGTCTAATTTACAAGGCGTGTTTTTTCAGTACCAGCGTGAAAATGGCCAACCACGTCAAACTGACGTTGTAGGTCTTCTTCTTGCGCTTCTTGGCACCACCACGGAGGCGGAGCACCAAGTGGAGGGTGGACTCCTTTTGAATGTTATAGTCGTTAAGGGTCCGCCCGTCTTCGAGCTGCTTGCCAGCGAAAATCAGACGCTGCTGGTCGGGGGGGATGCTGGACAACCATCATGAGCACGATGTCGTGACTAAGAAGGTACTAGCCAGCTTACCCTTCCTTGTCTTGGATCTTGGCCTTGACATTGTCGATGGTATCAGAGGATTCAACTTCGAGAGTGATGGTTTTGCCCGTGAGGCTGTATTGATGGTGGGTTAATGTCCACTGCACGGAAACTTAAAATCGCAGTGAACCTACGTCTTTACGAAGATCTGCATCTTGTCGGACGCCTCTGTCTGTCCAACGAATTAAACGGTGGAGTCGTTGACAAAAGCAAGAGCCGTCGTCGTAGTTAGTTGAAGAGCATATGTGTAACTGTCTCAAAACCTTAATCTCCTGATGATGGTCTGTGCGTGGGAAATAAGATATATATAGAAGCTAATGTAATGTGATTAAGTAAGCAGGGCCAAAACGCGTCGCGTCGTCGCATCAATATGTTTTGGCTTGAACCTTTAGCTCAGAATTTGCTTGAAATCCACCTTATTTGAACTATACTTTTGACGCCATGGACAGCGACGATGAGATGGACGTCGACACTGCTATTCCTTCTGCATCGAAAGGCAAAGGGAAAGCTGTCGAAAGCAAGCTTCCTTACAACGACGAGACCTTGCCCTGGTAACCCGCTTCTGTCTACTCCTAAAGTGCAACGAACCCTCATTCCTCGTCTTTCAAGGGTGGAAAAGTATCGACCAGTCACGCTGGACGATGTCGTTTCTCACAAAGACATCACCACAACGAGTGGGCGATTTTCTTGAACACCACGTCCATTGTCTAATCTTTAGTTCGCAGTCGAGAAGTTTATTGAGAAAAATCGGTTGCCACACTTGCTTTTCTACGGACCACCAGGCACCGGAAAGACTTCAACGATATTGGCTGTAGCAAGACGAATATATGGTGCAGACTATAGGAAGCAAATACTCGAGGTGAGAAGATCGCACACATGTCGCTGGTAATGCTCTGATCCCCGTGGCCCAGCTTAACGCATCGGATGACCGAGGGATTGAAGTCGTCCGCGAACAAATTAAACAGTTCGCTGAAACGCGCACACTGTTCTCCAAGGGCTACAAGCTCATTATCTTGGACGAAGCTGACATGATGACACATGCAGCTCAGGCAGCTCTTCGGCGTGTTATCGAACAATACACCAAGAACGTCCGATTCTGCATCATCTGTAACTACGTGAACAAAATCGCTCCTGCAATACAGAGTCGATGTACGAGGTTCCGCTTCTCTCCTCTGCCAATTGCAGAGGTTGAAAAAAGGGTGAAAAGTGTCGTAGAAACCGAAGGGTGAGTCTCTGAACCTACAACTGTCGGATTGACACGAATGCCTGAGTATGTCTACTAGGGTAAAGTTGACACCTGATGGAAAGCAGGCGCTGCTTAAGCTCTCAAAGGGCGACATGCGAAGAGCACTGAATGTTCTTCAGGCATGCCATGCCGCATACGATTCCATAGGAGAGACAGAAGTCTATAACTGCACCGGAAACCCTCACCCATCAGACATTGAGACCATAGTCAATTCCATGCTCTCAGATGAATTCACGACATCATACCAATGTATGCCGTTCGATGCTAGCGATTTAACCAGATTAATGTATTTTTTCGTAGTGATCAACGCCCTCAAGATCGAGCGTGGACTCGCACTCCAAGACTTACTTTCTGGTACCTATGAATACGCGGAAACAATCGATTTCAAGCCCCATGCTCGTGTGTACCTGCTAGATTTCCTAGCAACAATAGAGTGAGTTCCTATGCAACATTTACCAAATTTTGAATAAATATCACTCCTCCTTGCAGGCACCGACTTTCGACAGGTGCTAGCGAGAAAATCCAGCTGTCCGCGATGCTAGGTGCTTTCAAGAATGTTGTTGAGATACAGTCACAGTGATAAACATGCGGGGTATTCTCTGCACCGACCAACTAATAGATGGTCATGCTGTTTGCGGGACACTTCAGCATGGTTTCAGCCACCATATGGGTATCAGCAGGTCTGCACACCGATACTAAATGACAATCCGATAACACCAGAAAATCGTGACATTATTCACAGCGAAAATATCTATGAGACTTAACGGTATCCCCGACTCCCAGGGTAATGGGGGATTTCCTGCGAATGGCAAAGTGGCACTTGATGGAAGCAGGGCGATGTAAAGACCACGAGAGAAGAGAGCAGCGAATTACCCCGGACACGGTGATTAGAAAGCACGAGAGTGTGAGTTGCAGACAATGACCGAGTCTTTTTAAAGGATATTGCAGTGCTACCTGGATGATGGCTTGTCCCTCGAGCCAGCTGAAATTTCCTCTGGTTGGACTCCTCCCCTGGATGCTCCTCGGCCCTCTCCGCTCAATCTCTCGTCGTGCGGCGTCTGTATGGGGTCGGCTCGGGTGGTGGAGTTGGTGGGATTGGCATGGGCGTGACGTACGGGTGGTAGACGATCTCGCCTCCGTCGTTTGAATTGGCCACTGGGGCTGCGAGGCCTCTTGTCTTCCTCTGTGCTATCGATTCGCCCTGGGGCTCGTGTGGTACCCGCTGGTTGTCTGACGTGTCGTCTCGAGTGTCTGGGGCTCGACGCGGGCGTGGTGGACCTACGTCCGTGCCGTCGTCGGCTGCCTCCCTATCCCCTCTACTTTCTCCCTGGGTTTTTCTTGTCGTATTCGTGTGCGCGACGCGTCTCGTTACGCGGTTCGTGGCCGTCTCAACTCTTCCCCGGCCCCTCGGTTCGCGTCTTGTTGCGTTGGTATGCCGACTTCGCGTCTTCCCAACCCGTTGACTTGGCCGTGATGGCGTGACTTGCCATAGACTTCATTGCGTTCAGCACGGTTTCAGCTACCAATGGTACTGTATCAGAATGTCTGTAAGCCAATACAACCAATTGCCAAACGACAACCGACAACGCTAGAAACTCGTGACATTATTCACAAAGAAAATATGACCATGTTCTCTAAGACTTGACGGTATGTATGTGCTGCAGAGGGGAAAAAGAGAACTGGCTACGGGAACCAACTGCTTATAGTGAAGAGCGTTGCATCAACGCTTCCAATCCTGTATCATCGGATTGAACCTTGTCGGAATGCAGAGCAAAATCCAAGAACCACTCTTTGCTCATGTAATTCCGCACGCTGCATGGAGGAGTCTGGTTGAAGGACGTTTACCTGGAATAGTACAGGGTACTTACCCGTCAGCTAAGAGCACGACAACATTCATGCCTTCTGTCTGCGCAAACTTCCGTCCCTGGTCAGTCTTGAACCAAGTCAAAGCGCCACTGAGGGCACTGCCACTGCTGCCGCCGACTAGGAGGCCTTCTTTCCTCATGAGGCGTTGGACTGCTTTAAAGGCCTCTTCGTCATTCGTTTTCAGCCAAGTGTCAATGTCGGCCGGGTCCCGCGAGAGAACGCCAGGGATAAAATCGTAGCCAATACCCTCGACGACATAGGGTTGTGGGCCCGGCTCGGTCTCGTTGAGGGAGTTGGGGAGGGCGAGAATGCTGCCGATCTGGAGGTTGAGGTCAGAGACTGCAACCTCTGTTGCAACGAATCTTACCCACTGGATCAATACCAACGACGATACACTCAGGATTATGGGCCTTCTTCAATGCCCGGGAAACACCGGTGATAGTGCCTCCGGTACCTGCACCTGCGACGAATGCATCAACCTGCATCGACGAAGGTCTCGACGACGAAGCTGGGGTAGAGACGACGGCATCAATGATCTCTGGCCCAGTCGTATATTCGTGTGCCAACGGGTTATTCACCTGTGCAGGGAATTAGTACGGGCAGTTCAAACACCAAAACTATGGCAGGCACATTACGATATTGGTCAAGGATGACCGCATGAGGGATTTCGCGTTGGAGCCTCTGCGCCACTCCTGCGATCGTTAAGGAATTCAGCCACGAGGGGTAGCAAATGCACAATATCGGGCTTCACCTATATGACTCTTGGGGGAATCCCAAGGTTCCTCATCGGGGGTGCGGACGACTTGAGCTCCGAGGGCGCGAAGGAGGGCCTCTTTCTCGCGAGACATCTTATTGGGCATGGTTATGACAAGTGAATATCCCTTATCTGCAGTATTCAGCAACGATTCAACGTCGGAAGTGACTGGCAGGGCACCTTGATTGCACAAGCCACAGCGAGACCGATACCTGGTCAGGCCCAGAACTCTGATATCAGATGGGGCCACCCAGGAGACGAAAGAGGACGTGCCGGTATTCCCAGAAGTAGGTTCGATGACCACGCTCTTTCCAGGAATGAGTTTCCCCTCTTTCTCCGCGGCAAGTACCATAGCCTTTGCGATCCTGTCTTTGACTGAACCGCCTACAGACAAGAACTCGACTTTGGCCACTGGATTGATGAGTGGAGTATGTCAGCGCTCGAATCAGTCTGGAAGGAGTTGTGCATACAGAGGTTGCATTTGAGTCCTTCTTCAGCGGCAATGTTGTCCAGTCGTATGAGTGGGGTGTTACCCACAGCATCGAGGGCACTGTCGAGAATCTGGGATGGATGTGGGGCCATGACGAACCAGAGTGGAAGGAAGAGACGAAGAGTAGAGAAAACAGGCTTATGGCGGATCCGAACCGAGTCGGATCTACGGCGACCCGATTGGCGGCCACTAGCGGACAATCCAAGCCGGTTTGTCGTTTGTCCGCCGAGTTGGTCTAGTACTAGATGCGTTAGACACGGAGGACAAACAACTCGATACATTGATGGACAAGTCCGCATTGTCCTCGTCACTGCCAGTAGCTGTAAACTAGTAAGGTAGTACTACAGCAGGGGTCGAATATCTGGCACTGGTAATAGGAACAAGGAACGAACGCGTGAGCAACGTACACCGAGATGTCAAGGGAACATTGACACACGAAAAAAAGAAAGAAAAAAAAAGAAAAGAAAAGAAAACAGTCAAAGTGAGCAATTCAACACACAACATCGTAATCATTTACTTTTCTTCTCTTCCCTTCTCGCGCTACCCGTCCACGACATCTCGACCTCGTTGTCCCTGACGTTGCTGACGCCACGCTACCCTTTAATGAAGTCTCAGCTTGGCATACAATCATCTTGGTCCCGAAATCAATCAGACCCCCCATCCTTGGGTACCAAGTTCCATCAGCTTCCTCTATCTCCCACTTATTCATCCCCTCGCTCAGCACCCAAACCTCCTGGAACAAAAAACTCCACATTCAAGGGCTTGCATTCTGTTTTTCACCGCAGACCTCCGCGTTCTCCCTCTGCAACGTCCCTCCATACCGCTTATTCCACGGGGAGCGCCCCTGCATCATCTATCGACAATCACAGCCTCCACCCTTACGCAGCAATGCCGCCCGCCCCAGTCCCTGTTGTATTAAATCACGAGAATTTCGACGACGAACAGGAATGCCCCGTCTGTCTTGAACCTCTTAGCTTCAGCTTCAGGCTACCTGGAGAAAAACCTCATGTCGTGCCTGAATGTGGCCACTCCCTTCACGAGGTAAGATTTCCCAGCATCCTTCGATAGCCTCCTCACCTACCCTCTGATCTGTCGAATTCGCCCTTAGGCGTGCTTCACTGCAGTTTATGGTCCCCCACCAGGGCAGTCCCGCTCAACCGTTCCTAGCAAGTCCAACTTGGGCGTCTGCGGTGTTTGCAGACGACCTATGAAACTCGGCGACGGTGATAACACAAAAACCAACAGTTAGTACTTCCCATTCCACATCACGGTAACCAGCTCTGATTGCTGATCCACAGAACTCGCTGCTCTCACTGGCATGGGTGATCCCCACTCTGCAGCATTGTATCCTGGCCGAGATTCCCCGGGCTCGCGCAACCGTCGCAACCCAGCACCACATGCAGCGACCCCCTATAGCCCCACAGATGACGACCCCATTGATCATGCCGTTTCTGTGAAATCCGCACCGAGCGACTCCCCCTATATCGTTGCCCCGTCTATTCAAGTCCGGACGGAATTCTCATCCATCGTGCGCTCTCCGGATCGATCCCAACCTCTCACCTGTATTGTCATCGTCGAACTTCCTGCAAGACGCGCCACCACTCAGATACCCAGCCCACACATGTCAGAATCATTTGCCGCTCGGAACGGCTCAGGGCTTTCTCGGCAAGATACCGAAAAGTCTCAGATGTCCAGAGTGTCAGAACGACAGCAGCCACAATGTGCTCCATGTCCTGAGGGGTGGGCTCCAGTTTATAGCTCTGCTGATGCCGAATCGTTGCGGTACGCCCCATCTCAGGCGCCCGAGGAGGAGTCGCCTTTTAGCGCCATCGTCGAGGATCTCAGAAATCGAATCATTGATTGGAAGGGCCACGCACTATCTGGGCTCGGCTCTCTGCATATGTACGATCTATTGTCCGTCCGCCGCGATGCGCTTGTTCGGGAATTTTTCGTTTATCTATTCAAGGAGGCTATCATCTGCGTGGTCGAGGAGAAGAAGCGATCGCTTGGTCGCTTCCTGTCCTCCCCTGCCTTCAACGAGTCGTCGACAGCTATCTCTGGCACGACCAACCAGGCTAAAGGCGTTCTTCGTCTCAAGGGACGCATCTATGTGCGTCACATCAAGCAAATTACTGCGAGCACAACCGGAGACATGAGCCTGACGATTGAAATGGAAGACGAACGGTTGGACTCGTTCATTCTCGTCTTCAAAGACCGCTCTTCGCTCGAGGCATGGAAGAACCAAATACAGGCTCTGGTTACCTCTTTCCAGAAACAGCACGCAAACCCACATCTTCCTGCGTTCGATCGCGGCTTGGACATGGAGGAGTTTGGGGGGTCAGAGAAGGCATCACGGATGCTCAGCGGAAGTACAGCATCGACTGCCCAAAGCACTTTGGACAGTCTTCTCCAGGGCTCTTCACGCTCCACTTTGTCTTCAGCCACTTCGCAAGGCTCAGCCCCTCAACGAGCAATGCAAAGTAAATTGCAGACTCTCGGCGAGGAGGACGTGGTTGTACACTACCACCCCCCCTCTCCAGGCGTCGTCACGCCGCATGTATCGTCTGGACCATCAAACTCCCTCCCGCCTCTTCCGCATCCGCCCCTTGACCTCATCCTTATCATCTCACTGCCTCCTCCAGGTGCACCTCGCAGTACGGCAGGACTCAAGATACGCGTCATCAAGGCCTCAGTCGATTTCCTTCTCGCTTCTCTAGGGGCGAGGGACCGATTGAGCGTGGTGACCTTTGAAGTCGGGACAGGCGGACGAGTGAGGAAGACGCCCTATCTGTGCCCAGGCCGAGCCCAGAGCAGACACAGATTACTCAAGTTCATCGATGACATTGGACGCCAAGACGAGGGTCAGAATGTAGAGGACGAGTTTTTGGTTAGAGCCTCCAAAGATGAAAAAACCGACGTAGTGACTGCTGTCAATCATGGCAAGTGCTAATTTGCGCTGCTGCTCAGAGGTGTACAGTCGAGACTAATCGTCATATAGGCCTTGATATTGTATTACAACGCAAGTCACGGAATCCCGTCTCAGGGATGATCCTGGTCAGCGATGCTGCAGACAGCACAAGGCGTGCTCAGATGGATCTCGTTCTCGCTCGTGCGGAGGCGGCGAACATGCCCATCCACTCCTTCGGTTACGGCCGTTCGCATGACCCTGCCTCTCTGTGGCTTATGTCGAACCACACTAGCGGGACGTATACGTTCGTCAAGGATTGGTACGACCTACGAGCATGTCTCGCGGGTTGCGTGGGCGGTATGATGTCGATCGGTCTACTCAACATGAAATTGCACATGAAAATCGTTGACGGGCAACGCTTTCGCATTCGCAAGGTGTCTGGTGGACCCTCGTCCATTTTGTCCATTGACGGACATAATGTCGACATTGACGTCGGCGAGCTGCGGTACGGAGAGTGCAAAGAGATGCTCATTGAATGCGAACTCGACAATACCGACGCTCGTCGCTCAGCAGCTGGTCAGAATGGCAATCGGGTTCTCAACGCCACCGATCAGTTCGTGCAATCCATGGGTCTGGACTCACTAGCCATTGAAGACCCTGCCGATCTTGTGGATGGCATGATGGACCGCATGATCGACGAGGTACCTGTGTTCGAAGTAGACGGGTCTTTCTATGACCCTGCTGCTACGAAGCAAGTTTCCCGCCTTGCGCATCCTGTACTGTTGACGATCACGCTCTTGCCAATGGTTAATCCCGGCTTGCAAAGGCCTCCTAAACCGTCAGATCCTGTTATTGCAAGGCGTCGGATGGAACTTCTCGCGTCTGACATGATCACACGTGCGCTTGTCCTGGTCTCAAGAAAAAACTTTCCGCAAGCGCAGAAAATCATGAACGAGACCAAACGCATTCTACATACTGTCCTTCAAAACATATCCAAGTCCTTGCCCACACCGAACAGCGACGGCGCTACGATTCGTAACCGCAAAGAAATTCTAACGCTTGCGGCAGTTCGTGCCATGCAAGCCATCCTACAGGATCTTCAGATGTTATCGGATGCATTGGAAGAAAACGTCGAATTGTTTGTTCATGATCAACGGAACTTTGGCGCGCAGCAGGCAAGCTCCTATTTGCTCACTATAATATCTAGTACTAATGATACACTTGGTAGGCTATGATACTGCGTGACCAAAAGAGCTGGACCAACCGAAGTGCCACGGAGCGCCTGTTTTGGACCATGGACAACTCCATTGAGCTGGTCTCTCGGAGTACCGATTGGGTAGCACGCGATTAAAACCACGAATCTCATGCCCATACCCTCGCCCATACCCTTTATTTGCCTTCACCTGAGCCACACGTTCCTTGTTTACACTAGACTGTACATGCTTACGCTGTTTTGCCACCATGTTCTAGCCTCTCTTTGATCTTTTTTTCTGATGCCTTCCCATCTTGCGCTGCCCTCCTTCCTTTCTCCATATTATTGTATTTGCGGTTGGCGTTGTAATTGTCATCCGGCAGTGTCACTTTCATTGCGGGCATGTTACCCACTGAGGTTCCTTATTTCCCTTGTTTCAGTTGTACGTTAGGATCCTCCTCTCAACATTAGATTCCCTCTCACACCGGGACCCTGAGCTACACGTATATTACTTATTCTTGGCTCAAGTCGGCTGGGAGAGTAATGTAGTTCGATTACTTATGAACATATGGGATCCACATATCATGGCAGCTTGGGGGCTCTCGGAAAGAAAGCCAAATAAGTTGCAGGTTACTCGTATCCCAGCCTTTGCCGTTCATTTTTGTCTCGCTCCAGCCTTTTAATCTTGCTCTCTGTCTCGGTGAGGATGTCGTCCCAAGCAACGAAAAGTTCCGAAAGAGCATCCACCTATTGCGTAGAAAATCGTTTAGTGATGTAAGCTTGGAACGACGCAGGAGGCTGCTCACATGGGTCGCATGACGCTCTACTAGACCAACAACCCGTTTCTCTAGGGAAGCAGCTAATTTCGCGTCCTCTTCTCGTGCTGCGAGGAGAGCCTGCAATCGCGGTTGCAGCGCTTCATAGTCTATACATTCATCAGACGTGACGCATCGATTCAGACATGAGAGAACGTGACGCGCCTGCTAGCTTTCCGGCTGATAGCGCCCCCTTTTGCTCAAGCAGCTCTATCTCGCGCATGTCACGGTCAGCAGCGCGAATGTCAGGCTCCATTTCTGCAAGCAGAGCCTCCACCTCCTCTAGAGACATCCGCTCGTCCTCCGGAGCGGGCCCAGGGCGCGTCGCCGAGAGCGCAAATGCAGGTGTCAGCAACTGCGCGTACTGGTCGACTGACCGCCCGTGCGATGAGCAGAGTGGACCGCGGGCAAGCCTGAGAACGCACATTGGGCCATGAACTTCTTGAGGCCGTCGTTTGACTCCACGACGCTGTTTAGACGGCGCTGGACGTCCTCTGCGAGGTGGACGAGGCTTTCGCCGGGTTTAAGTTCGGAGAGTTTGTCTTTCCCCCTGCGTTCGCGGGAATCTTGTCGGACTCCGAGGAGCAGGGCCTCGAGCCAACGAAGTCGTAGCTCTAGCGAGAGGGCGGGATCTATGGTAGCTGGTGCTTGGTCCAGTGCCGGGGGAATGAATGTTGCGGAATCATGTGCGCCGGGAAGCGACGCATGGGAGGATCCAGCGTCGTCAACGGATTCGAGCACGTCCTCTAGAGGCTGGGACGATGCAACGGCGATGCTCATCGTGTTTCCGCTGTTCCCTGGTGGAGGGGATGATGGTGGTGTGGAAGATATTATGAGGTGCCTTTGAAAGTCTCCCAAGAACACGCTTCCGATGGCAGGCATAGAGACGGAACGTCAACCCGTTGTGCTTGTACGCCAAGCGTCTTCTTGAGATCTTGGTGAAGGAATGTGGAAACGAGCCAGATCAAGAGCTTGCACGCCAAGTCGGAGTATGAGTCGATTCGATTATGCTGTTCCATAATCATCTACAGAGTTCAAGTTATACTGGCTTGAGAGCACCTCCAGTCATGATTTGGCAGGTCAGCCTTATGAAACCCTTGTTATACAATAAATTAACACCAGATACATGGGCTGAATAAATAGATAGTATGTTGCCCGCAATCAAACTGTTTCGCTCATTTCTATCGGCAGTGCGCTGTACCCAGCAGACACTCCCGTCCGCCCACTCATAGACCCCCAAGCACCTCCAATCGTGTCCCGTGCACTCCCCCCCACACACTTCCCCCACTCCCACCCACTCGCCTTTCCTTCCTTCCCCTCCCCTTGCAAGATACTGTCCGCAGGTCTCTTCCACCATTTCAACATCAACGAACTGCTCACAACGCTCACACTTGAGAACGCCATCGCGGCACCTGCCATCATCGGATGCATGTAAAGCCCAATGGGAAGGAACAGCCCCATCGCAAGTGGGATCCCCAATACGTTGTAGATGCATGCCCATATGAGGTTCCTCCGGATCGTACGGAAGATAGAGCGAGACAGGTCGAGGGCGGCAACGACGTCTAGGAGGTCGGAACGCATGAGGACGATGTCGGCTGCTTCGATTGCGACCGAGGTGCCAGAGTTCAGTGCGATGCCTACTGTCGCGGCTACGAGCGCAGGGGAGTCGTTGATTCCATCTCCGACCTGTTTTTAACCAAGAGGTTAGGGTAGGAAGGAACAAGCCCAAACGAACCACGAGTGAAGGAGAAGGGGTCGGATTGAATGTATGAGAGCTCACCATCGCGACTCCATTCCCTTCCTTCTTCATAAATTCTGTCACGAGAGAAGCCTTACCCTTTGGACTCATATTTGCCCAGACGTCCTCAGGTTCAATCCCTACTTGCTTCGCAACCGCCAGAGCCGTGCTCAACCCATCGCCCGTCATCATACACACCTGGATACCCATCGTTCGCAATGCCTGGATAGCTTGCGCGGACGATGGCTTCGGGGCGTCTGAGAGGGACACTGCGAGTATTGGCATAGGGACAGAGGAGGGGGATGAACCACGAGCCATGGATGCGTATATGACCGTTCGTGCAAGTCGGCTTTCTTGTGCTTCGTACTTCGATAGTACAGCGGGTAAACTCGCCTCGGTAGACTGTGTGACAAACCTGGCACTCCCTACCAACATGGTGTATTTCAATCCGGAAAGGGAGAGGACAGCTTTGGCACCAGCCCCCGTGACACTTTCGAACGACTGCACGATTACTCCTGGTATGTCGAGCTCGGACTGGCTCACCAGGTCCTTACCATAGACAGCGATGGCCTTGGCGAGGGGATGTTCTGAGCGTGCTTCCGTCGCTGAGAGCATGGCGATGACAGCCATACGGGATGTCACCCCGTCTGCACACTTGGACTCAAGTGCGCGCGGTCCAACCGTCTCTTCGGGGAACAGCTCGGAACCACCGTCGCGTGGAGGTACCCATGCCACACCCACAACACTAAGTTTACCCTCCGTCACCGTCCCAGTCTTGTCAAGCACGATACGCTTGATAGACCGACTCAGTTCTAGCGCCCTCCCACCCTTGATCAATATTCCGTTCTTGGCTCCCATCCCCGTCCCTACCATGATAGCAGTCGGTGTGCTCAGTCCCAACGCACAAGGACAAGCCACCACAACCACCGAAATACAAATCTGCAAACACACCGCAAGCCTACTCGCCCCGTGACGATGAAACATCGATGGCAAGGTCTCCTCACTAACCACATTCGCAACGACCATCCATCCCACGAACGTGAGTACAGCGAGGGAGATTACGGTTGGTACGAAGAACCCTGCGACGCGGTCTGCGAAGGCTTGGATCGGCGCTTTGGACGTTTGTGCTTCCTCGACGAGCCTAACAATTTGGGAGAGCGCGGTGTCCTTGCCTGCGCGTGTGACGAGCATGTCGAACGTTCCTAGACCGTTGACAGTACCACCGATTACGGTATCGCCAGGCTGTTTGAGAGCGGGAACAGGTTCTCCAGTGATGGCGCTTTCGTCGACGGAAGAGCTGCCACGGACGACAGTACCATCTGCGGGTATTTTGTCTCCTGGAACAAGTTTGACGGTATCTCCCACTTGAACGAGCTCGGTAGGGATACGCTTCTCCTGGGTACATTCCGGTGCGTCTGTGTAGATAATGGCCATCGACGGTGTAAGAGCCATGAGGTCCGTGAGTGCGGCGCTGGTTTTGCCCTTTGCCCGGTTCTCTAGCCATCGGCCGAGAGAGACGAACATAATGAGCATGGTGCTTGTGTCGAAGAAGACAAAGGGACGGGAATTGGGGGTGGTATTAAATGCCGCGAGAAACATGGCAAGAAGGGAATACAAGTATGCAGCTGATGTTCCAAGCATGATGAGGACGTCCATGGTAGCACTGCCGTGTCTAAGTGCCTTGTATGCGTTGTGATAAAATTTCTGACCGACCCAGAATTGTGCGGGGGTTGTAAGTGCAAGTATGAGAACGTCGCTGAGGTAGATGCCATTAAATAGACGATAGCTGATAAATGCGCGTAAAAAGGAGATGTGAGGTGCAATCATGCTGAAGAAGAAGACGGGGAGGGCGAAGACCAAACTCCATTTAAGGCGATTGAACCATTCCTGAATTTCTTTAGTGCGTGCAAGGGATTGTTTCTGTGTGACGTCTTCTTGGTCGGAGAGGATTGCATCAAAACCCATTTCCTCGATTCGTTCAACCATCTCCCGTGGACCGATGACGCCGTGTTCAAAGCCAATTTTGGCGGTCTCAGTGGCAAGGGATACTGCGACACTGTTTATGCCAGGGATTTCGCGGAGACCATTCTCGACAGTAGAGGTGCACGAGGAACAAGTCATTCCATAAACACGGAGGGTGACTGTATCCGAGCGTGCTACGGGAATAAGAATAGCATCAAAGCCAACGTCAGATATTTCCTGTGTACCAGATCGTTAGTTATTGGAGGAAGGTGATGGGAGACACCTGACTCACAGTCACAATCTTCTCTGGAGTCCATACCATGGGGTCGTATTCGACGACAGCTCGTTCGGCGAGGAGAGCTACTTTGACAGAGTACATGCCGGGTTGTGATCGGAGTGCCCCTTCAATTGACTGCGAGGGAAGATGGAAATGAATACATCCGTGAAGCCTACCGAAAGGAGGACTCACCTCTACACATGCACCACAAGTCATACCCTCTATTCGAAGCTCGCATCTGCCAGATGTGCCGTTTTGTGAGGCAGAAGCGATCAAAGGCTCATCCTCTACAGATGGGAGCTCCACGCTGCCCGTCGCTCCAAGCTTGGATCTTTCGAAAACACTTGAGAGAAAGGTAGTGATGGCAGCCATGGTCGAAAGGCAAGAAGCGCCGGAAGTTGTGGGACCGACGGGAACAAGACGTACGCCGCCCGAGTATTATGAGTACAGTGTACCGCCACTCCTTGACACACCACTGCTTGACACAGACACAATATCTGTCGTTTGTGCGGTTTTGTGTGTGCATCATAATAAGTATTTATTCCATACACTGTACATGGTGCCAAGGAAGTTCCAAGGCAATCCATCGAGTTGTGATGTGATTAGGTGCTGATTGCCATGAAATCATTGTACCTTGTACATACTACTTTACAATTGCAAGCATATGCTGAAATGTCAGCCAATTGTTGGCATTCTCCTTCAAAGCTAGTCTGGGGACAAGCCGTCGTTCGATCCGCTAACTTTTCGTCATCCATCAACAATGAACCAATTCGAGTGTTACGCTGTCAACACTCCACCAACGGTAAACAGCGCAGCTCGGCCTTTACTCTAGTATAGAGAAACTAGGGGAATTGTAATCCGAGTTGAAGATTCAGTTGCACTGCTCGAGCGCGTTTATTTGAGATGGGAAGCGGGCTGAAGAGCCCAAATGTCGGATAGTCCTTCAGGGTGCATCAAGGATCCGAAATAGATGGGTGCCTGCAGGTCTGGATGCTCGTGCTGACTCAGCCTCCTTAAGCTGACCTAATACCATACATGACCGGGACCGCTGTATCTAGTGAGCGACCTCACTCTGCGCAAAAGCATACAGGAGACTTGGTTGACAAGACTGGCACATCCTTCATGTCCCGACAACTCCTCGCTCCTGTGCAGGTCCACCGATGCGTCTCAGCAAAACTTGCTGATAGTTCTCCCAGGCAGATATAAGCTGTAAACATTTCTCGGTCAGAACCAATGCCATAAATTCTGTCGTGAATGCACCACCCACCTCCTTCTGTCGTGAAATCATGTCGGCCAAAAACACTTGCAGCGTATTCTTGAAGTCCTCGATCCTCTCCTGCTCAAATCTTGCCATTTCCGATTTGATCAACTTGGAACACTGATCAAATTCCCGTTTGGCATCCAGTGCGCGCCGCTCGGCCTGCCCATTTCGAAACCATCAGGTTCCCATGACAAAGACAGGGTGATGCCACTTGCCTCGGCGACCAAACTAACAGTGTGTCCTACTCTGTCGGTGGGTAGGCGTCCCTGCGCACGTGCACGTTCATGTATCTGCCGTACACGGCGAACCTCGGCATCTGCGTTTTGCCAACTCGTATAGGTCCGTACACGCGAATTGAAAGCCATCTGCGAGATATTTTGCGTCAGCTAGGTGTTTCAGATGGCAGTGAATCACCACCTACCCGAACTGAATTGATGAGCCTCGAATACTCGTCCACTGTATCCTGATGAGCACAAACCCTTCAGTAGTTTGGTAAAAGAATGGACTCCACCTGTGCTCATCAGGGTCATCATGTCCTGTTGCGACTGTATGCTCTGAGCTTCTGCGGCGGCTTGCTCGACTTCCGCTGATGCCGCAAGTATTTCCTGCAATTGTGCCCCAACATCGGATGCGGATAACTCCACGACTGCGGTTGCAAGTTCCCTAGAACCCAAGGCTACTTCTGTAACATGAATTGTGTTCCTAGTCAGTTATGCAGCTGGAGAACGAAGGGTGGGAAAAAGACGCGCCAGCTCGCTGCCTTGCAACAATATCGACAGATTTGACGAGGCCCCGCAACTGGGACTCGAGTGCATCAAGGTAAGCGCGTTGTTTGTCGAACCACTAAACGATTTTTATGTTTAATATGTTAATGTATAATTTATCGTGCCTACCTCGTCTGTTTCATGGAACCGAGGACCAGTTAAGGTCTGTCCAATAGACGCCATGAGTCCCCCTCTCTCATGAGATATCTCCGCTTTCCTATGCTTGATCTACATTCCGAAAAAACCTCTCGTCAGTCACAATACCCACATCACCCAACGCAAAAGAAAGAGGCAGAGGAAGAACTAACATCTAAAGCGAACGTATCGCTTTCCAAGAAAAACTTTAGATCGGGGTCCTTGGACAACACAGGATGATTTGCTGTCTTTTGAATACATTTCTCAAGCGCCGATCGACGCTGCTGTATGAAATTTTCGTCGAACCGTCCAAAGGGGCTCTTATCAGGTACAGGGGGGACGACGACACCGGGGTTGTTCATTGATAGCGTTTCGTAGAGCCAGAGGAAGTCGGAGTACCGGCGGAGAACGGAGAAGAATGCTTTGGAGAAGAGAGGGGAAGATGTCTGCGGAAAAGTTTGGGCTACGGGGTTTGCAACATAAAAAAAGAACGTACGCGGGTGTGGACAGTGTAGAGAGTGTGGGCCCTAATGGGGTCCCCGACTTTTTGTGGGTCCTCTACTGAGATCACAAATAAAGGGGGAATAGATCCTTCGCTTCGCATCGCTATAGCAGGAGATCCGGACAGCTGATCACGATATGGGACGATGAATCAATGGCTTCCATCACGTCCAAAGCGACATGAGGCACGCACCTGAGGAGACCCAGCATTTCTGAACCGTGCTGTCTGTCCTATGGGCGTATCATCGTCGTCATCCTCATTATCAGCACTGGTAACTGGCGCCGGAAGAGACGTGGTTGCGGAAACCTGGTCATTGGTTCCCCACTCCGTCTGCCAGCCACCCTGAGATTCGCCCCCGAGCGCAAGACTGGCAAACGTGCGATCAATATGTGGGGTGGAGTGCTGATCAAGAGGCGAGAGTATCGCCCGTTCGGGGGATGAAAACGAGGAGAAGGGCTCTTGGGGGAATGGCGGGCTCTGTGACGATACCAGCTCTTCCGTGCGCGGCGGAGCAGCCACTGTAGTACTTGGTTCGTCGACATGTCCAGCCTGAGGTTTGTCCGAGCGGGGTAACTCTTTCTCTGGGTCTACCACCGCCTCAGTCTGATCCTCCGTGCTTGGCGTGAACATCCCAAATCCCGCTGTTCGTGAAGACGTCGTGTCTGTATGTACATCGTTGTGACTCGTGCTCTGCCTGTCTTCGTGGTCTTCGGCTGCCACTCCCGCTGCATCGAGTGGGTCGACATGACCGTAGTCGCCTGTAAAATATGAGTCGGCAGCGTGGGCATTGGTGGGCTCGTCTTCGAATGCAGATTTGAAGTAGTCGATATCGGAGTGGGAGGGTTGTGGGTCATGGTGTTGCCCGAACCTGGACCAAGGGTCTGGCGACCCTGCGCGTGGTTTGGAAAATGGGTCTTCGAACGGGTTTTCTTCGAGCACGTTTCGTGAAGGTGTGAGTAGGTCGTCGAAACCGTCCATGCTGTGTTAGAGATAGTGCAGACTATGACGAGCGCTTCGACTGATCGCGGTAGTACTTAGAGAAGCACTGCAGCCCGCTGCCTCCACCTAGGTGGGACCCAAACGCAAGTTTCCACCAAGAAATTAAGAGGAAGGATCATAAACTCCTTAGATCATAGCTAAAGTCCCTGTGTACATCAAAGCGAATAGCATATGCGTCATGCAGGAAGAAGCGACATCTCTATTCGAATGGCATCTCTTCCACAACATTCCCTAAAGACACCCAGTTAGACAAGACGTTATCTGCAAACGCTTGTTCGTCGCGCGAAAACGTCTGCACCAAGTCAGTGAGCAGCGCGTTCTCTCGGTTATGCAGCACGACGCGCAATTCGTGCCACATACTTCAATGTGGGACCCGGGGTCAGCGACAAGTCGAACAAAATGTTGAGAGGAAGGCTCACCATGCACGAATGAAGACCCGCCGGTTAAGAAGCGACGCGATGGTTGCTTGGTCCTTCTCGATGAGTACGACTACTCTATCGGCATCCTCTTGCCACCCATCCTTCCGTGCTGCTTCGATGGCTTCGTGCTTCATCGAGTTCAGGTCTACCCGTTTTTTGAGGCGATCAACATTATCGACTGCATGACGATCGTGTCTGACGAACAAATCCCGCATTGCAATGTAGAGGTCTCGTTGGCCCTAATGACACAAAGTCAACAGGGAGCAACAGACATATTAACCTATATACCTACCTTCAGAGACTCTAACGTTGAGCGTAGCAAGGAGTTGGTCTGTCAACAGTTCAGTCAGAAGCTTCGGGCCAGGGAAACAAGGGCCTACACGTTGCTCCAATAGATCAGACTGCCGCTGAGTATGTTCCGCAACATGTCCTACTCCCTGCCGCACTCCATCACAAAGCTCACATCCATCACCTCTCCAACACCTTTCATTCACTTCCACAATGACTCTCAAGACATTCGTCAACCGGGCCAAATCGGCCTGGTCATCAGACACGTCAAATTCCAAAGAACGATCAGTGCATGTAGAAAGTGCCGAGCCAGAAATCAATGATACCATCGACGATGTAGGTCCATGTCCAACGGGGGCAGAGAGAACACCCAGCGACGGGGTAGATGAGAAGAGGGGGAACGCGAAGTGAGCCGGCAAATACGTACGCCGAAGACTTGGAGGGACCCGTACCGCAGCTGACTCGCGTCTCTTTATGACGCGCTCCGCGAGGATACATATCCTCTGCCATTGTTCGATCAACGGGTTAATCTTTCCTCGGACAACCCTGAAACATGCACGGGTGAGTAATACAAACTTCTTCATGATGTAATACCTACGCGAGTTTCTCTTCGAGATCACTAGGGATGGACATTTCCTCGACCCTGTCAACTCTTTTGCTAGCTGATTCCTCCTCAACAGCAATTGCATTATGTTTCCGCCATGTTTCAAACGAGGGTTCAGTTAAAAACGTGGAAAGAAGCCCGTCTTCTTTGATCACGGGGTGATTTCTGAGGTCACCTGCCTTGAGCATCATCAAACACGTGAGTCGAAACACTTACATCACAGCACTGAGGAACCTGGCAAGGCCTTTCCTGCAAGATCAAGCACACCTTAGGATGTAACATGCATTTTTTTTTCGCTGGCTAACGAACCTTCTCTGTTCGAGGAAAGCAGCATCGGCTGCCAATAATTAAGGAGGAATCAGCACCAAAATCTTGCCATGAAGCAATTCGAGGTTTACGTTGTACTCGCTTCGGTGGAAGCGCAGCAAGAAGGCGGAAGGGATATCTTCTAACCAAACAATCCCACAAGAAAACAAATTCAGAATAACGACGATGGACGGGAGGTCCGCGCTGTAAAGTCAACTCTCTGTGAACGGAAACACCAACGCGAGGCAGCCAGGAACGCACTTCGGTTGTGACCTCATAGACTGTATATCTGTTCAAAATGAACCCATGTTGACCTTGAATTGTCACATCTACACTTTCCTGCCTTTTCCACCAGTCTTTGGGAAGACCAGACCCAGACAGCGTAGAGGATGCGCCATTTATGGTCGTGGCACTGTATGGCTGGTTGAAATCAGAAACACCTCTGGAGGTGCCGCTATACCGGGGTATGTTCCACGGATCGTCGGATGCATATGTGGGTGGAGAGGATCGGAGGGTGCTCTGTCTGTAGGGTGAATGCGCTGAGGTGAAGGCAGATGTACTGGGTTGCAAGGAGTCTAGGCTCAAGGTGGGAATCGGGAGCTTGTTCTCGGCAGCAAGGGCGGCTACTTGTTCGATACTGATGTCTGCCAATGCGCATTAATACGCCCAGAGCTCAAGGTCATGCAAGAAACTGGACTCACCTTTCCCCGACTGAGCAAGTGCGACCAGTGCCAAGGCCACAAAGAACTCGAGCCTCGATACTCGGGGTTTCGAGCTGACTAGGTTGACGATCTACACGGACAAGTCAATAGTCTGCGACAGCAATAGGATTAGAATGATACCCTATCTACGGTTGCAGCCGGGAGCGAACAAGTGGTCAGAACTCGCGAAAGGGCGCTGACTGACACTTCCCCCGAGTTAGTGCTATCCAAAGCTGCGAAAGCCCTGTTGTATGTCTCGGGAACTGCTGCATCCGCTAAAATCATCACATGAGCACGAGACATCAACGTAGTGACCGTTTTTCTACCTATGACTGAGCTGAATACCGAGGTCGCAGTATTGATGGGCGGCGGAGAGGGTGAAGGGGCAGCGCTCCACGGGTCATCGAAAATCGAAACGGTGAGCGGGTTGTCATCAACAAAACTGGCGCCTAGCCCGTTAACAGGCGTCGTGCCATATCGCTGTGCAGGTCGTGGTGCGTTAAACATCCTGGTATCGATTGTCAGTGGCCGGGATAATAATGTGTATAGTTCGGAAGGTCGTGCCAAACAAGGGCCTCGGCACCACGGCGAGTCTGGCGCAGTATTGAGTCGCTGTGCTCGTCTGACTTCACCCGGTCCAAACTCAGTCGACCAACTGTTCACTTTTATCATGCTCGGCCAGTGGGTATAATCTAGTGTTGGATTCTTACCCTCGGTCCAGGATGCCGATATTACTATGTACAATGCTAGCTAACTGGGAATGATCTGCTCAGAAACAACACTCAAATCCTCGAGCCAGTCCCTTTAGGGCACCTGATTGGTGACCTTCGCAGCGAAGTGAAGGGTCCACGAGGACAGTAGGCGCTTCGAGTTGACACCGTCACCATCGAGACTACACCAAAATTGATCAGCTAACAGCATTTGAGTTCACACTAGAAATATTTACCCTGGTGTCCCGTATGTGAGGGGAGCAAGGTATACCAACATCGCAAACATGATGACAGCAAAGACTCCAACAACTATTGGGCCCTGTATTCCGAGGTCTGCGTACTCTGTAGCCCGCATCCGTGTCATTCGTCCAGCGATCGAGATGGGAAAGTTCACTTTGTCGGATACGATGAAGCCTAGCACCGAGCCAGCCAACAGTGCCGATGCAAGGTGGGAAGGGAGGTAGTGGTGGATAAAGAGCTGACGGCCCATTAGGAAGAACGGCAGATAATGAACCGCCCATACAAGCAGGAAGAACCCAGCAGAGTTCCACAGACGGTTACGGACCTCTTGTCCCAAGATGAGCGGGTTGATTCATGCTAATCAGAACAAAGAACTTACGGTCGGGGATGGGTTCAGCCCCCCGTCTCCGTGCCAAAAGGTCGGCACCTATGATGCCTATATAGATCGAAATAGCGATAACACATGTCCACCACCCAACAATGTTCCCAATGAGGTATATCTGCTTTTGCGTATCGTTCTCTGTCCAGAAGCTGATGCCGCTAAGGAGGAAGGGCCAGTTCATGGGGCCACTGGCGTAGGGGTGTGATGCAGTGAGACCGGCATTGTGCTGGAGCATCAGAAGTTGCAACTCAGCAAACTTCTTGAAGAAGCTCATTTTCTTGGGCTCCCGGGGGACATTTTTTTCTCGGGAGAAATCAAGGTTATCTGGAAATGAAGATCAACCAGATGTCGAATTCAGAGAGGGATAGACTTACTCTCACTCGAAATCACTTCGTCGACATACCAAGCGGCACTCTTCTCTGAGGGGTTCTTGTTACCATTGATTTCTTGTTGCTTGTATCCCCATTCTGGCAACTGCTTTGTATGGGTCCACATCGATACCCTGGTTGGTACATGTACGAGCCTGAAGTGGCTTGACTTGCTCTTCCACACATCCCCTGCGTTACCATCAACCAATTGGAGGAAGAACAGAGTGTCGTTGTGACGAGAGTGATCGTCCTTGGCCCAAGTCGTGAACTCCTGATTGGTAGGTGTTAAAGGAGATGCCACGTCGTGGGTCAGGAGAAGGGTCTGCGTGTTGACGTGAAGCAGCTGGATAACATCATCGTGATGAACAACTCGTCCGCGGCCAGTCTCAGGGAGAGCCTTCGTTGGGATGAGTTGCCAATGGTTATTCGTGTCTTCGTGACCATAACCAGTCACCTGCTGACCTAGAGATACGTCAGGCGACACTGCCGCGATCTCCACGATGTACTAACCTTGAGTGCTGATACGTCCATCTTCGTACTGAAGAGGATATCTGTCAGGGTGCGAGTGTAATAAAACCTTGGTGTCCTTGTGCTTCATGGTGACTACGTCGTAGTAGCGAAGTTCTGAGGAACTGAACATCAGAGCAAAGACCAGCTTTCCAAACCGAAACACTTACCCTGACTGTTCGTCAACAATTCGTTGCCGATGAGCGTTTCCTGGAAGGCTGGGCTCATGAACGAGTCGCCAGGTCCAGAATGGATCAAGACAGCGAAGTGGACGTAGAAGAATGATAGATATATAATGAACGGGATCACAATCAGACCTATAGCACGAGCTGCAAAGTGCTTCCAGAAATGGTCCTAGAAAATCCAGTTGGATTCCACTTCGCAGTAGCCAACAAGATGCACTTACCAGTGTGTAACCCTTCCTGTGATCCAAGATATCCCACAAGTCGATCAAGACAGCGATACCAATGGTGGCGACAGTGAGGATACCGTTAACCTTGGAACCCCATGCGCAAGCCATGAAAAACCCAGTGGCAACGAGCCAACTCCACCACTCTACATTGAACTCCCTGTTTTCTCGTTGATGAGTACAGACCGCGGGGCCAACACGCAGGACATACCAGTAGCGCAGCTTGCGGAACCGTATATAGGAGTAGATCGTAAGAGACATGAAGAATATAAGTGCGGCATCGAGAAGAATGAGTCGCGATTGCGCGATGTGTGCATTGTCTGTATCTCAACTTGTCAACGAGGTAGTGCTTGATGTGGGAAGAGAGGACAGCGTACCAAATAAAATGATGCATGCAGAAAAAGCGGCGATGATAGTTGAATGACCAGTTTCCTTCATGATGGCGTAGACAATGGGGATAGTCAAACTACCGAGGATGGCGGGTAATGCCCGCATGCCGACGTATGGTACATGGCTATCGGTGTAGCTGTCCCCAATGTTGTTGAAGGAGAAGTGACCATCAAAGCCAACGAACCATCCCGCGAGCCCGAATAAAAGCTTCGCAAAGGGTGGGTGCACGTCGAAGTAATATTCACGAAGGATATAAAACGAGGCAAACTTGCCAAAGTGAACCTCATCAAAGCTGATGGTCAGGTATGAGTTCAAGAACTTGTGACGTATTGACAGGTATACGCTCACACTACTTGGTCGGGTTGGTTTATTTTATAGAATCGCAATATGAAAGCGAGGGCAGTAAGGACACCCACGACTGCAGCACTTGCCTGTGGGGTGTCCAATGCCCGCTCGAACGCGCTTCGACTTTTCTTTGTGGGACAGTCCTTGAGCAACATGCCAAGAAACAGAGGTGTGATACAGTAACACACCTGGTTCTGGAACACCACGTCCACATGATCCTCATCATGGTCTCGGTCGTAGTCTCCCGCCGGTGGGGGAGCACCTGGTGTTTTTCGTTGGCGCACTCTGGTAGGGCTCGCCATGGCAGCGTAGTTTGATGTTGAGAAAATATGTGTAGTTCAAGGTCAAGCGCAGCTTTTCTTTGCGACTTACAGTGTTGTTCTGATCACGTGATGTCGGTCCCAAAGACGAGGCTGTGCCTTCCTTCTTTTGTTCCTTTCTCATTGACACACCGAGGATTTCAATGTTTCAAGGGCATTTACAGATTATATGGAGTTCAAAATTTATTGTTTCGCATTTCCAGGGTGAGAAAAATTGAAATATAAGGCATGGATTACCCAAAAAAACATTGAAGTTTTCAGCACCTTTCTGGCATTTTATGGCCATGAAAACATGAAAATAAATTTTGAGATAGATAAGCGTTCTTTCAAATTACCAGTCAATGTCCTGGTGCGATCTAATGACCATTAGGTTGTCCCATGCAGTAATAGGCATAGTCAACTACAATCCTCTCCAAGTTGACGACTCGAACAGGTATTGAATGAGCAGTGAACACACGGGAGATAGCCTGAACTAGCCTTGGGTCTATTCAGAAGCCATTACATTCAGCCCAGACAGAAAAACATAATATTCATTCAGTCCAAACAGAATAACGTAATACTCATCCAGCCCAAACGGAAGAACACAATTCTAAGACCCGAAACAAATCATAACCTCTAAGTCTACTACGGAAAATCTAGTCCTGGATCTGAACCTTGATAGCACCCTGTGAAGGATCCGCCGCAACGTGGAAAGCTGACACTGCGTCTTCAAGCTTAAAACGGTGAGTGACGAGAGGCTTGACGTTGATAAGACCCCCCGCAACGAGGCGGATCGCTTTCGGGTACTTGAGGAAGTTTTTGGTAAGCAATGCAAGATTCGTCACATTGGACATGGTGGATCTTACCTGATTCGCGTAACGGTACTGGAAGCTCACGTCTATCTCGTTTGCGCTAAGGTGCATAAAAGGAAGCTGCGAGGCTTGGTTAGGGGCTTGAGACATTCAAATAGTACAATGCATTACCAGTTGTTCGTTCTTGCCAACTCCGATGATAAAGACCTTGCCACCGAATTGCGTAGACTGCGATTTTTGTCCATGAGACCTTCATTGTGGACGGTGTTCGTTTCTACTCACATATGCGGCAGCATGCACACTACTCTCGGCGCCGGTGCATTCGATGGCGAGTTTGACGGTACCCTCAGCAGCAGCTCTGATCTTGTCGGCCGATTCTTGTGGCGTCGATCCGCGCTCGATTAGCACCGTCCGAACACCAGGAACCAGCTTTTTTGCGAAATCAAGGCGATTCTGGAACAGGTCGGTGATGACAATGGGCTCGGCGCCGGCGGCTCTAACAGAGAGCAGAGAAACCAAACCGATGGGTCCGGCACCACTACAATGGCGTCAGATACTCGAGCACACCTCACACATAATGAAGATGATAGTACCAGATGAGAGTAGAATCGCCAAGACGAAGACCACAGCGTTCAATACCAGCGAGCGCTACTGCTAGCGGCTCGCAAAGAGATCCCTCTTCGAACGAAACAGAGTCAGGCAAACGATGAAGCCACGCGGCAGGATGAAGGTGCCATCTACTGAGTGTTCCTAATAAAGCACGAGACCGGGATCAGGCATGAGCCCTTAAGTCAGGACACGTGACATACCATGAAAAGGGGGAGTTGAAAAGAAAACGACGTCGGGACCTGCGCACTGATATTGGTGTTTAAAAACGTTGGGATACCACTCAGACACGTACAGGCATTGTATCTGCCAACCCGGCAGTAATCGCAAGATGGTTTGGAGCAAGGTACGCCAGCTTCAATCGCGACGCGGTCGCCTGTGAGTGGGGTATGTATCATTGAGACGTCGTCAGGGGAATAGTCTTCGATGCCCACCTGCTTTCCATTGTGTCACCCCTTCTCCAACCTCGACGACTTCGCCAGCGGACTCGTGTCCTGAACCGCACTGATAGCAGTTCGATCAATCATTCCCCTCATGAACGGAACCAAATAGGTCTCACCTCATCTGTGACGATCATCGAATCACCGATGCGACCGTGCTTCCAGAAGTGTACATCACTCCTAGAACATTGATGAAGACGCGTGGTCAGTGATCAGTACGGGGTGTCAAGATTGGTGAATGATACGTACCCGCAGATACCTGTGGAACGCACATGGACCAAGACCTGTCCGGGGTTGGGTCTCGGACGAGGTTTCTCGACGAGGTGAATCTCGTGGTTTGGGTTGTAGAAGGCAGCGATATTTGCATCAGGAGATGGCTTTTCGTTTGACTCAAGGACCCGGAAGGAGGGATCATCGAGGACCTTGCGAGGGCTGTAGACGTCTGCAAAACCACCGTCAGGCATTGTACTTTGAGTAGGATGATGTTCTGGTGCGAGAAGGGGGAGAAGAATATCGATCTTGGAACTGTGAAAAATGGGCTTTATATCCCCAGACTGGCGTAGTACGTACGAGGTCGGCAGACAACGGAGCTCGACATGCATGACGCAGCCTCATGCAACACAGGCCCGGTCACGGTCGGATCCAGACAAGTTCGCCTAATTAGCCTGGTCATTGCCAGGTAGCTGTAGTCTCGCCTAGTAACCAAACGGTAGGAGTTGAAGGACGATATACGGATGCGTATAGTCCGAGTCGTTCCTCCCCCACTACGGGGCAGCCAGACCTGGAGCCAGTGCTCAGAATGCAGAGAGTAATCCTCGAGTTGTGCCGCATTCACTATGTTCTTCGATTCCCAAAGCGCCCATAGTTACATAAATGTATTGGTCGCTGGAGGTGTGAGGTGCTATCGAAGTGCCGGCCGTGACGCAACCAATTCAAAAAAGGCCCGAGTGTGCCCAAACATTGCAGCTCCTCCTCGGACTGGATTAGTTCCATATGTAGTCAATGATCTACCCGAGTTTCCAATGCTCATTCGTGCCACGATACTCTTGTCCAGGGTATAATAAAAAGCGAATAATGATCACATAGTCTCTGGTCACAAGCCCACTTAACACCGACGACTGGGAAGTTATCGACAGCCTGAGAGCAAAGCTAATGGAGAGCAACCGGATCTGAACAGGAGATAAGAACCCCAGGTGGGGTTGGAACCTTCCCGGATCACGGACCCGGGGGCTGGACGGAAGACAAAACGTGGGAGCACTGATTGAGCGGGGCATCGCTCTTGCTCGGGAACTAGAGCTGCTCTATGAGTGGAGGGCATCATACGTGAGGTCAAAGATCCCGAGGAGTTAGGTTGGCCTTCGGATCATCTACACCTAGTGACTCTGATCAGCGGGTCGGAACCAGGAATGAGCCCAATCAAAGTGTCCGTCATGTCCCGCTCCGGTTTCTCGTTGCGTAAAGTATTTGCAGGTTAGCGCTACTCGTTGACGGCTATGGCATGCAAGTTCAAGCGCTGCCAATCAACGTAATCAACGTGTCAGCCCCAACCCACAAGTAACGATACAAATTGGAGATATGATGCCGTTAACTGATACCTTTGCGTACGCAGATGTGAGTCTAGAGTGATGCACTACCCGATTCGGACGATGCCGAGTCACGTGTCTGAAGGGACCCCGGAGCGCCACAAGGGCATCTCCGGGCGCGTCGTTCATGTGGAGGCGTTTGCAGAGGCGGAGACTTCGGAAAATAGCTAGGATGTCCTATCTGCGTTAGGCGGACGTCTCGGACTTTTTTGAGCCGCAAAAATTATCATCTGAAGGCTACAGAACGAAGCTACAAGAACGATGGGTTAAAAGTGATTCTCGTACTTTACCTAACATTTGACGGAAATGATATGGTTATTATACGTGACACATAATTGGTCGGTTGTATTGTGAGCGTGTGACAAATATGTGGTCATCAATGTTTGCGAGGCATCGGTGACCTAAAATGTCTGAGGCTGATTGGAGGAGCTGTACCTGTTTCGCATCCCGAGATACCTTGCAATTGGTTGCCAAGCCACTGCAGTTTTCATGTTACATACCTCCGCAAGACCTCGGTCACCATACTGTCAGCAAATTCGATCAGTCACATAACACGTTAAACGTTCGGTATGAGATCTCAGAGATCTGACCTATATTGGACGGGATTCAAGACTTTCGGTTTTGCACTCAGATTCACTGACCTTTGATTTTGGTCTTACCTTGAGTTTTTGCATTCGTTTCTGTGATAATCAGAGAAAGCCAGAGTGAAGTACGGTAGAATATACCCGGGGCCAGTGCCCTTGCAATTGCTTGGCATGGCGATGATGGTGATGACCCTCGCCAGTAACGCTCAGGCTAGAAACCTCTTTGGAAAACGATGAAATTCGACCCACATGCCTGGGAACAGCACGAAAAGGGTGGAAAAGTTCTTTCACCCGCTGTCCTGCCCATCCTACTCCCATTCCACCTGTGGTTTCGCTCGCTTTGCTACCTCACTCACGTACTAGCAAACAATCCATTACGGTGTGCGGGAAAGATCAGGTTGCCATTTCAGGATTTGTTTGGGACCGCTTTTTACCCCACAATTATTTTAATTTAGTTACCAAATCCCACCCTTCCATGTTGAGGAACGTCGTTACTACTGCTGTTTGTCGCTGGTATGTTTAGTCACCTTCTACATGTACGGCGACAGGTGTTTACTCTAGTAAGGTTAGCGTTAATCTACATCGGTGATTATGAGCTGACGGCCACCACGGGTGAATTTGATTCTAAATTCCCGGAACACTACTCCGGTCCAACTGCGGAACGGTATATTTGAATTGAAATGCCGTCAATCCCGTAACTCAAAACATCTCCAGGAGGTGGCGGGTCGCCGTGAGATCCCTCCGATGTTCCCAGTTTTGCAAGGAGGCCGTGGTGTGGCCATCATGTATTCTGTCGTGCCTTGTGTCCGAGTGTAAGTGGATCAATGGAGTACACGTATATGTAAAAAAAAAGCTTACATTATCGTACCCCCCAAACGCGGTCATCGGAGTCGCAGCTGCTACTGTCACCGCCTGTTGTGTCTAAGTTGTTAAAGTGCGCTAGAAAAAAAAAGGAAACTTAAGTTCGTCGACATCATGTCACCATGATGTCGGGCTTCGTGCGTCAGGTTGGCCTCGTCGTGCTTGTCGGGTCATTATTTTTCAAGCTGTGTGGCCTCTTCGTCGCCGCCTCGAGGAAGAAGTCATGGCTTCGCGAGCTGGTGGATCAGTAGAACACGAGGAGAAAGTCTGGCTACCATGGTATAAACGTGCGCGTGCAGGACATCGAAGCACAGTATACGCTCGTTGGGGTCCAAGGTGTCTCAGAGAGTAAACAGCCGTCGCCGTACAGGGGAAGGTGATTAAACATACCAGCGTAATAACGACGCGTGACGAAAGCGTGGGATTTGGTAACTAAATTGGAATAATTGTGGGGTAAAAAGCGGTCCCAAACAAATCCTGAAATTTCAAAACCTTGAAATGGCAACCTGATCGAAGAGGGATGTGATATTCCTTTGCCATCGGGAAAGGACAGTATCTGATGCGGGGTACAAAGGTACAAAGAGCTGTGCGTGTCTAAGGCGAGCCATTTGAGATACAATCAGTGCATTCATGCGCCACAAAAATTTTACAGCTTTCTCGTAAGTTGACCAGGGGTGTCGTAATTCCGCATTCTCCACCATCAACGCCACACTGGGATCCGCTCGAAGTTGTTAGATATTCTTTCATGGTACAAATATGAATCCCATCGAGAATCGAGAATCACTGGTGGGGTACTAAACGAAACGGAAAACGAGGACTCACGTCGTTGAGGCTTTAATGCGATGCGAGGCACGCAGAGGGCAGTATATTGGTTGGTCCCAAAGCTCACTGGGAGAGGGACGAACGATGAAGAAGAGACATGTGCTAGAACAATTAAGTACAAGCCTCTGAGCTGGGCGTATATATTCCTCACAGTGGACGCCCTTGAATCATCGCATGGACAAGGCGCCTGCTTAATTTAGAAGATGGAGCCCAAGCCTAAAGCCAAGCCAAAATCTGGCGCCCGGTGACCAGACCCTCCCCCACATCACAAATGCCCCACTCGTTCCCCAAATTGAATTAACCCCACACCCCGCATTCTAAATCCCCCGCCCGCAACACCGCCCCACACCACCCGCTCTAGGTGCCACCCAAACGATACACCTCCATCCGAGGCGGTGCACTCGTGCCCAATATTGCCCCCCCGCTTGCTGGTGAGCGACAACGCCTGTGTACTTACTACATCTATGAGAAAAATGTATATCTGCAGCATAACCAGGCAATATGACAAGAATAAGGTCAGGTTGCTGTCACTCATAGCCAATGGCCTGTGGCACCCCACCCACGTCTCAAACGGCAACCCGTACCCGTCGTCCTAATGGCAATTCCTCAGCACTCCCCCCCACCCGCAGCATGGCTGCATCCCAGATCCCCAGCTCCGTCACCCAGACGGCCCGCACACACCTTAAATCATCCCTCTACAACAGCGAAGTGCTAAACTCCCCCCTTCCCAAATGGTACACCCCCATCCAACTTGATCCAAAACGACGCGCTCCCGAATGCCCCAACGTCTCAAACAACGCAGTGCGTGCCCATTGCCTCGTTTGCATGCCAAATGACCCACTCACCCCGAATTATCAGCGGGTACAACCTACGACTTGACCTACGACTTCTCACAGCGCTTCTGCACTTTATTTTCCAATCTCGTGGCAAAAATGTATGATAGATTTCATAGCGGTTGACACCCCTGACTCTCACCTACACGCCCAAGCTAGCCTGACGTCCAGTGGACATCAAAATGCTGTTATGTACAGTAACGGTCCACACAGGGTCTGTGGGAGGATTTTCGTCAGACATCAGCGGGACGTCTGGTGAGGTCTGGTGTCTCAGACTCTGGGTATCTGCGACCAACGTAGATACTCCCACACCTATCAAACACCGTAATTGATACCGAGCCAGTGACACAGCTGGATAGCGCAGTGCGCGATGTCGAATACACACCCACCACATCCGTTGTATGTCTCAATGACACATCTGTACTCTAGGTAGATATCTCGAGAATATCAGTGTGATGGATGAGGCCTCACCACGTTCGAACAGGAAATGTAAATCACCTGGACAAAACTAATAAAATGATATACTGATGAACTTACAAAAAGAACGACGCGAAATGATCGGGAAGATGCAGAGAAATAAACAGCGCGTCAATGACGCGTCAAGTTTCAGCCACAGACGCGTTCCGACCCTCCTCACCGACGTGAGGGCTGCTCGAGTTGGCGGTTTTGAGTGCCCTTGCCCTCTCAAACATTTCCATTTCGGGTACGCTTCAGCTCTGGGTTGGTTTTATTTGATTGTCGTCGACTGTTAAAAACTCACTTGACTCTGATTTCTGCAGGCCCAGCTACTAGTGACACTGACACCCATCCCAGTTAGCTAACCCTCTGCCGAGTCTGCTGTTGGCTCCGAGTCGGTCCGGAGTCGCTTGGAGCCTGTTACGCTGGTCATGGCGCGTTGGGTCAAAAAGCGGTCGCTTGCACAGCAGGAGCAGCTCTGCAGGGCCCGAGGGACACGATGTGGACAGGAGAAAGGAGGGGAAAACGGGCTGGCAGGTCAGCTTCCAAATCCCGCCACTACTAAGATGTGCCAACCTCTCCCCACATCACGGGCAACTCGCTCGAACGACCCTAGAGCACACTGCGAAAAGTGCAGAACGAGTTAGAACTCACAAAGGTCTTGCTTGCAGGACGTACAGAGGTCCATTACACTCATCTTTGATGCAGCCACGTTAGAGCACTCAACGTGAGCACAGTTGGACGATCAGCTCGCCGTGATGCGACAATTAAGGCCAAAAGTAATTACAAGAACTGCGAGGCTAAGCTCACTGCAGCCAAGGCAGCTGTGGCTGACTTGCTCAACCAATCCCAATCCAGACTTGGAGATGCCGCAGAAAGTCGTGCCGTCATTGCCCAGTATTCTGGCTTGGACGAAGTCACTTCAAACTAATACTCTACTAAATCATGGTAATATATATATATATATATATATATATATTTTCATTTGTCTACTCTTTAAATTGGTCATTTACATTATTCTACTTAATTGCCGACATTCTAGTACTCATATTATAGCTACATCTCGTGAATTCTGACCTTTTGCCCTGGTGTCATCCACTGTGTCACCAGGCAATGAGGCTTTGGCATATGGGAAAATTACATAAGCATAACAGGTTTTTGTAGGGAATGTGCATACCCACTCAGACTGCAATGTCAGAAAATACACAACATGTGACCTTCAGAAGGGCCACCAAAGCAAAGCCTCAGGAAGAAACTGAGTTGCACATAATGCTATTAACTGTTAGACCATGGGTCCACACATATCTTTCATTCACTCTAGTGTTATATAGTGATGCAATGAGACTTAGAGAAAATTTTGGCTACCCCAGGGGCCCAAGCATTGCTATCACCCAGCTGGTATTATCACATATTCATAATTGTTTACTGGGCCATCTGTTTGATCTATTTCTGAGTGGAAAGCAACACATACAGTACCAAAGTGCATAGCAGAAAATAGTATACTTGCTACAGTATGTTAAATCTGGTTCCTCTGGACTGTCTGGAGTTGTTGGAGTTGCCTAAGTGGACTTTGGCTTCAACTTGTATTCTGTGCCCTTGTCTGAGTTTAGTCCACATATTTAACAGAGTCATAGAGATGTGGAGGAGGTACTTAGCAGAGTGAAATTTCAATATCGTGTGACTCTGATGGTTCTCAGATGCTCATTCAACATCTGCTGGACATCTGAGGTTACATCAGCCTGACACCTGGAAAGTTATGTCACCGTGGGCTCACTTTTAATCTTGGTGTGTGTTGGAGCTGCTGTATCAACCAACATTCCATTCATTGGAATGTCAACACTACTATATAAACCTTGCCCTACATATATCTCCCCTCAGCCAGTTACATTGTACTGCTGAGGGGTAAGTCCATCATCTATGTACCTGACTGTTGAAAAGATACAAAGTCCCTTCCTGGTGTTAGGAGGTCAGAACTGAGTGAATAGTGGAAAGAAGGGGTGTGATATTATTGACCCAGGAGGGATTCTGTGTGAGAAGAGCGGAAGAAGGGAAAGTCCATTGGCCCTTGGAAGATATAGGTGTGAGTGTAGAGCACTTTCCAAGGGGTTTCTGGGGCAGGTGGGCAGGCAGAAGTGCATTGGGGTGCATAGGGGTGTCAGTAGCTGTGTTGTTTTCGTCCAGGTCTTACATGTGTTTGACCTCAAGTCTGTGGTGACAAAAGATGCATTTTCTGAGACTAGGTACAGATTTTTATAGTGTGGAGATACCCATGACAGTGTCAAACCAAAACCAAACATATGTAAAGTACTTGTCAATAGAACTAAGAACATACATATAGAGTGGTTCACAGACTATGTCCACTGGAGGGAATGCAAAGAGAGATAATAAAAAAAGGCTTACCAGTGAGTTTAAGATGGACAGGACCAGATACAGGTGGATGTGGACACAGGGATCTGTAAAGACAGACAGGTTTTCTGTGAGGCACAAGGAGTGGGTGTTGCATGGATATGGACAGATTCCGAAGGACTAAAGTGGAGATGTGGCAGATGGCAGATGGCAGATGGAATGAACTGTGGTGCTTTGGCTAGTCCAGTAGGATGATGGAAATTTGGGGAGTTGGCAGTTGCAATTGTAGGGAATACTGCTTTCCTACACCATTCATGTGGCTAACTATCTATGTATAGTCTGTCACTATGTCTGGGTACATAATACAGCCAGTTATGTTGTACTGCTGGGGGTCTGACACTATGTCTAGTTCCAACAGGTTATGAGCCCTGCTCCCTCAGATTGAGAGAGTCAGAACCAAATCTAGGCAATACTCAGACCTACATACTCAATGAAAACACACACAGAAGAGTGCTGTATTTAGCTATCATCATTCTCAACACAATCAGAGCTCAATTATTCCATATTGGGTGAGAAGCTGTGTGTGTTCTTCAAAGAAACACTGCCCCCACTGATGGATACAAAATACAGTGAACTCCAGAACCAGAACACCAAATCCACATTTCTGGTGAAATGATACAATGTCACTTCCTAGTGTTAGGAGGTCAGAACTGAGTTAAAAGTGTTAAGAAAGGGCACAATATTATTGACCCAGGAGGGATTTTGTGTGAGAAGATCTAAAGAAGGCAGAGTCCATTGGTCCTAGGTGACAAAATACAGTGAACTCCGGAACCGGAACACCAACTCCGCTTTCCCGCAACCCGGAGTTCCTACCTCCGCTTTCCCGCGACTCCGGAGTT